>NW_019059618.1:386675-408047 GCF_000696155.1 Zootermopsis nevadensis
CGGTCTGGACGCAGAGGCTAGAGGAAAAATCCTCTGCCCCCGTCAGGGATCGAACCCCGGTCGTCCAGCCCGTAGCTAGTCACTATACTGACTGAGCTATCCCGGCTCATCACTTAACCAGTACAGACGAAATTTAAACATGCCGGGCACCAAGTAGTATACACTCTACACACAAAACCTCATAAAACCCCAGAGTTATTAAAATGAAGCACTGACATAACCTCCCCATCATGTATCATTTTAAGCACTCTGTGCAAATAATGCATACAAACTGTCACATTCGTTTGGTGAATGAACTCAGGTGTCACACTGCAACTGCACTTGGGCTTGCAGCTCAGTTACGGGAGTATCCCACACAGAACACAGTACATGACTTGTCTGGTGCGGGAAAACATGAACTAATGATTTGTTGCTGATAACCTGAACATACAGCTCCACCTTTCTACCCTCAAACACCTAAGTACCAAAGAAAATTACCACTAGAGCCCTCAAATAAAAATGCACTCATACCTCAGATAGGCAGTACCTTATTTTCAAAATGTTCTAAACTTGCAATTATGGTAATGTTGAGAAAGATGTGTAACTTCAGCTTCTAGGAATAAGCCTCATTGAATGCTGTAGGTTTCCAAACCTTTAGGCAAACACTGCAGCTGCCATCTTGAGGGGAATGGGTGTTAGTGATCTTAGGAATATTTAAACAGAGATGGCCAGTATATGAAGCTTTGTGTTCCATAACATGTTGGAAACTTCTTGAGTGGCTCAGTGTCTGTTGGCTTCTCAGGAACGACTTGACTCCACGGAGAAAGCATTAAGTAAAGCTTCCAACACACACTCGCCCAAAAGATGGCAACTGCAAAGTCTACCAAAAGGTAGTAAACAGAATATTCTATGTAGCTCATCTCTGAAAGCCAAAGTTATATACTGAACTGTCACCATGAAAACCTAGGGACAAGAATTCTGAGCAGGAGCTTACAGGCTTCTTCTGTTCTAAAGCAAGTAGGCCAGAAAAAAAAGGCACGTGGCAATTATCACTGTTTTCAGGTGTTTAATGATGCTGAACCAAATAATGATGTTATGTAACATTAAATGATACCCAGTAGGATGTTCCTCAATGACAAAATCAAGAGGGATGTGGAAGGAACCAGACATGGTTTGCTCCAAGAGTGTCTCAGAGCCTATCCTTAAGGCTGTCATGAATTACAAATACTCAATCTTGGCAAGATCTGAATTCTTTAACACTGCACTAACCAGTTTGGTGTCATTATTTCAAAACTGACATATCATATGACAAAAATTTAATAGAATATTTGTACAGCTCCAAACAATGGTAATTAAGACTTCAAATGAAGTAACAGTTCATGCTAACCAATTTTAACACTGTTGAAATTAAAAACAATATTGCTAATCGCTTCCTTCTTATACCTGCTATGCAGAAACAATTAGACATGACAGCTGGATGGCAGACTCTTGTAAGTAGTGTGGCATTGAGACACTCACTTGCAGGAAGAGGAAATAAAGCTCCTGACATAAATCACTTTAATAGCCCCTGAAAATCCGGAAGGGGGATCAGACTTGTGAGAGGTCTACTGGATATCTGTAATGTGTTTGAAAATAAGACCCCAGAACATGGCAAAACATGTAACCTAGTTCCAAACTGTAACATGAACCAAACTTCGTTCTATAGAAAGCAACTCCATTTGCGATTTCAAAGGTTGGAACACATAACAATATAAAATTGTTTAAGAACGGTGAATTATTGAAAAACTGCTATTACTCACCACCATCTTCTGAGCACTGTGTTTTAGTCTTCAGATTAATATAGTACTTTTCCAATAACGGATCTGCATCACTTAATATAACCCGTGTCAGCTTCTTACAATGAGCCCTCTCAAGGAGCTGTGACACTTCAGGACTATAAGGTCGCCACCGTCCTTGTCGATTTTCCCATTCCCACACCACTACTGCATGTCCTGACATTTTAATTAATTCACTCCATGAAAACCGACCAATAACAAAATAAATTTTGGTTGTACTAATTCCGTATCTTCCCTGCACAAGACGTTAGCATTGTAGTTTCTCCACGAATCATTACATTTTTACTGATTAACCATATAATACGAAAGCTTATACATGTACGAACTTAGTAGTTCTTAAATATAACTGCTTATGAAAGAATTACGATTTTGTTCTCCGCTCATCGTACTCAAATCAAACGTTTCTATACACACACAAACTGTCAAACTCTCAAACTTCTGTACAGGTGGCAGTTGTCATAGATTGTACCCACAGCGGGTAGCAGCAATACATAAATTTGGAGATACACTGTTTGGCCAATGCCACAGATAATATTAACTGGGCTACGTGCGTTGTTGATGTTTCTACCATAGACTATCAACCCAAACATATGCAAGGTTTACATTCGTTCTTATTATTAAATTCCTTGGATCTTTAAGATAGAAGATATCACATAAAGTAATTAACTGTTTCAAATAAATCCATACATATACAGCAAATAAATTATATTAACCATGAAGATGGCTGTCTTCTGGGTTGTTGCGTCATGTAGTCTGACAGGTTTACCTACGTTTCAGAGGTTCTTGCTGCCTCCATCATCAGGGCGATGAATCTATATTATTTTAACATGTGAGGTGACATTTACTCAGCTCCTTCTATGAATGATGTATTCAACACCAATTCCCCTATTCAGTCCGGAGACCACGTATCAGACTTACCAATTCACTGCCATGAGAGAAATTTTGTTGTGACAGCAGAGAAAATGTTGATTCCAATTTTCTGGGATGATTATTGTATTATTCTGACAACTGGGGTTTAAAAGACACTACCACTGCAGAATGCAGCTACCTTGTGTAACAAGAAGTTCTTCATGGGTTTACAATGCAGCTCCCCATTGTGCTGAGGAAGTGCAAGGTTTCTTCTGAAAAATAATGTTCGGCTTATCCTTCATACTCGCTGAGCACTGCACAAAGTAGCTGCTAATTGATACCAACACTGAAATATTTTATTCATGGCATCACACAAGACAGTCAGCAGCATTTAGTGGCAGAAGAGATAAAAAATGTGGGACTTTTCAGGGACTTAATTGAAAAGTAATGTATGTCACAGTCCTTTGTTTCTTTTCTGTTTAATGAATTAGGACACCTTACAATTCCACTGTACCACACATAACTTTCCTTTGCTTAGGCTGGAAAATAATACTGCTTTCACACCAATGATGTTTCAATTTTGCAGAAATATGGTCAAGGGCTTTCCATGGTTCTCAAATGCATTATCCTGACATATCACTGGCTATGTGGGAATAGACTGTTCACCAACTTCATGTTCAATTTACTATACAGTTTGAATACAAGACTGTAAGTGCCGTTTGGGGTAAAAGAATTTGCAGGATACACTCTGTAAGCCCTACTGAACATTAAGGATATTCAATTTTATTCATATAAAACAATTTAGATAACCATGTTACTAAAAAATGTGGTTTGTTAAATGAAGGCACAGTATACAGAGTTTCCATGTTAGATTATGTTGGATTAACGAATCATTGTAATATTAAAAGTATAGAACAAAATCCAAGCAAAAACTGAACTTACATACTCTTTTAGCCAACTGCCCCTGATACTCTATTTGGCATTTAAAATTATTCCACCTAACATTCACTACATCAATAAATGTACCACATGAATTTTCTTTTCAGTTATTCTTGAATATAACAAAATGGCTGTGTGTCTAAAATGTACCTAGCCATAAAACTTATGGAATTACTTCACTATCAGTAATATCTAATCTCCTGATTTCTGGATCCTGGTAGTACTACACTCTTTGTGCATATAAAAAGATAAGAAGTTTGAAAGCACATTTAAGGAGAACCGCAGCTACAGTAACGTCAGTTTTCCAAAACCCCACTCATAGGATTCTTCACGTCTTTCTACTACCAAGCATTAACCCTACTAACAAATTTTACAACACAAACCAAGTGCAAATGAGAATTATCCAAGTTTTTCTCCATCAAGAGAGAAACATACTTTTTATTTACTTATTTTTGTATGTTTTAGTCATATACATTACAAATTGTAAACATCAAAACTACTGCAGTGATTTATGTTTGGATTAATGCACAACAGACTGTTGAAAGTACCCTCATGTGATGCAATGTCATGAACCATGGTAAAGAGTCCTTGGTGTCAGTAATACTAATATAGATCTTTGAAAATATTTTAAAAACAAACTGATGCACTGTAGTTATTCCACCCATTTTCCCACTCAGAAGACAAGAAATGCATATGTTTCTGAACAAATAAAAATAATGGGCACTGTGAAAAATGGCCTTGCTTTTTCAAAATTACGTTTTTCCTAACAATATTTCGAGCTGACTTCAGGCTTTCTTGATGGATTAGTGCTCTCGCTGAACCTGTGTTTGAGTTACGTGGGCTGTACTGCCAAAGTTTCAGAGGTCCTTATTATCAATGTCTTCAAGGTGAAGTGACTACTCGATGGCCTTCGCCAATACTTACAGTACAAGTCTACTGCTAAGCACTGAGCAACAGCCAAGAGCAAGACAAATAAGAGATCTACCCCTCCTATATATTTTGCCAATGGCTTTCATGCTTAAAGCTTTGCAGACTTGTCCAGTATTATAGTTAAGACAATAAACTGCCTATTAGAGTACATGGATCTGCATTAAGTATTACATGAGAAATTAAGCACTTTCATACATTCACACCATAAGAATTCATATCTAAACACAAGCACAGATTTAAGAATATGTCTGTCACTGTTTTATGTGAGCACAATACAGAACTTGCAGATTATGTATGAATACAGTTTTGTAATGTGATGCTACAGAATCAACACCATATTAACAATCTTATACAGCATAACAACCCAAAAGATGCAATGCAGTGAAGTTTCAATGAACAGTTCTGCCTGGAACTCATTTCTCTCCAAGCTCTAACTACAGGATTCCTGCCCCTGCCAGTATTTGACTTGTGATTGTAATGCGCCAGCAGCTTGATGCAGGTCTTAGTTTGAGCCATCGTCATCTGGATGTTGCAGCGGCCTGATGGTGCCTTCGTCCATGCCTGTTGTGATGGCTGCCACTGTTGCCTCTACCTCTATAGCCTCCACGCCCCCCTCTCCTCCAGTCGCCTCGATTTGGTACCGAGCTCCCTGTACTACCGCTCGTGCTGTTAAATAAAGGGGCAGCAGGTGGGAATAAAACACTGGGCCCTGCAGGATCATCTTCTCCCTCTTGTTCCTGCAACAGAAATTTAATTCTGCTATTTCAACACCTACAGATGTTAATATGTATGGCTCATAGATATGTTTGTTGCGTCATCATATCTGGGCCTGTACCTGAATAGGTACAACTTGAAGCTTTGTCCCTTATACAAAGGACTGAAAAACACAAGGTATTTTATAGAAATAAACTAAACAACCTACACATTTTGATGGTCTTCTGGGTTGCTGCACCATGTAGTCTGGTATACGTTCACCACTGTTTCAGAGGAGCTTTCTGCCTTCATCATCAGGGCAGTCTTGATGATGGAGGTACCAAGCACATCTGATGTACTGGTAAACTCCTACTGATGCAGGAGACGATCATCTTCATGTAGGATTTGAGGTTTTCGCAGCTGTGAGTCTGATGATGGAGGCAGCAAGGACCTCTGAAACGTTGGTAAACTTCTACCAGACTACACGGCACAACAACGCAGCAGACAGCCATCTTCTTCAATCATTTTCATATTCATTGTCATGAGAACCTGAAACCTCACATTTTGTTTAATTTACAAATTCAATACATGGAACTAGAATGCCCACAAAGCAGCAGCAGTATTAGCAGTCACAGTACTGGGATTATAGGCACATAAATTGTTGAGGCTATTTCTCCTACCTACTATTTAAAATGGACATTCAGAATATGCTGACAGAACTGGATAGAGAGTGCAGGTTATATGTAACAATGTGACATGCCTAAAATATAAATGCACAGAGGCTTTGGATACGCAGGTTATACAGCTTACTGGCATGCCATACGGTTCCAAAGGGACTGGAGATGTCAAGCACTGCACAACATATTGTCTGTGACAATGCTGTACCATGAGGTAGGACATTTAGTGCAAAGTCAGGCATTTTCATAGTCGACAGAAGATTAATCTGTCATAAGCAAGAAATAATGTCTGTAAGGTGCGAAAGATGCCGATGGCTTCTAAAAAGTGGAATGCATGGTTTAAAATGCCAGGGTCATCAACAAATGCTTGAATTTAATACAAATATACATCAATATCTAGAACTGCCACTTACTGTAGTATCTGTTACTAACAGCAGCTTCGAGTCCTCTGCTTCAGGATCAATAATACCACCTCGTCGCTTCTGGTGGCTGAAAAGGGCTGCCATTTGCCTCTGCAAGCTACGAAGCTCATCACTTAGTTCAAACTGTCGAGCATTCTCTACATCAAGAGGAGGTGCTGCACTTGACAACATATTCATATCACACTGAATCGGCTCCCGACATACAGGGCACAATACCTACAGAAACATTCAGCAGTTAACTTTACATACGACAATCAGTAAAATAAAAATTACGCTCTCTGGTATTTAGAACTGATTCAAATTCCCACTGATAGTAACTGAGAATATCTTAATGGCTAGTCCTCTATGAAATACTTTACTAGAATGTAACTTAGCATTGTAACCACATGCATATGTAATGCCACTATGGGCACTTGAGTTGTTACTTTCTGAGCACCAATTTAACCACCAAGAGTAGGCCAGTTTCTGTACTTAACCTTACATTCATATTCGGTACAAAATTCCATTATCATCATACGAACCTGGCAGGGAGACTGTGGGTGCTGGTTGCGCTGCCAAGCTGGTAACTTGTCTAACTCCTCCTGGTAACTCTTTTCACTACTTGTCACATGACATGCCAGGCAATGCGAATGGAAGTAGTGATAGCACTCCGTCTTGGTAAAGTGGTCACCTTCCCGAAACCCATACAAACAGATTGCACACTGACATGATGGGAGGTTACTGGCTGTCAGGTACTCCTTAACCAGCTGCGGAATTTGTGGAATGCAAATCATCATTCAACTGTGGATCTATGTGCTATTCAGACAAAGTATGTGCATACAAATCACATGGAATAAAAAAAGATATAAAGCACATGTTCATACAAGAAACAGAGAAGAAAATTGAAAGTTTACACTACATACTTTAAACAATGGCTGTACACATGGAAAAATACAGGAAATAAAAGGGACTGCCTATGTGTAAGAAGGTTAAAACATGAACATTTAAGGAAGTCTTAATATACATGAAAATAATAATAATAAAAAAAGGACGGCTCAAGGATGAACAGAATTATGAAGATACTAGTACTGACAGCTTGTCTGACTTATGTAGGATTTGACGTTTTCACAGCAGTGAGTCTGAAGATGGCTGTTTTCTTGTCTGACTTAATATGTGACCTACTACCAAAGACAATAATCTTACATCGACACAATACACGATAAAGCTGTATTTTGATGGCTATTACATGTAAACACGTTAAATTATAACACAACAGTATAAATTCTAATACACAAATAACTGAAATATGACTGATCTTGAACATACCTCAATAAGCTCATAGATGACAGCCTGACCACGGTAACTTTCACATTTTTCTTTAACTTCCCTATCTATCCTGCCAAGCACTGAATCATCCAGGCCACGGGGATTACGTAGCAAGATGTCTGGTGCTACATCTGGATAGCCAGGAGTCAACTCTACCACCAAGGTGAGGCAGACATACTGCTGCAACGCATCATCCGCAGTAGAAGGGAATACCACTGTCTCAACAGCTACTGGGTAGCCACTTATGAAATGAAAAATATACATTAAAAAATGCAGAATGGCATCTCATTTTTTTCTGCCATACACTGGTGGAAGTCGACAAGGAATAACAAAGACACACATCTGTTTTATAGATCCACACTACTGAACATTTCTTGAAAGTCTCTTTGGAAATCATCAAACTTTACTGATAGAAGAGTTGGGCACTTCTTCCACCAAGTTAGGCCCCAGCTGATTCAGACTATTAGCAGAACCAACAAACCTACATACTAAACACATTACAAATAAGAACTGCACAGATTACAGAAATACTCTTCACTGTTCCACACATATTCCTGGCACAAACATAAAACATTTAAATTCATGCACTGACGTTCTTGGAAAATAGAACTGCTCTCCTACATAAATTATTAAAGAGCTATTTTCTGAACAAAAATGGTATCATGCATGACATTCATAAATCCACAAAGGGATATGTACATGATGAGGTATCCATGATGATTACAAGATATAATATATGTCTCAAAGAAGAGTGCTCATAAGCGTTCTTCCATGTTCGATCTTACATTAGATGTGTGTGGATTTTTATCCTCATAAAAT
This sequence comes from Zootermopsis nevadensis, assembly GCF_000696155.1. Next base: position 395,124 of record NW_019059618.1, read on the forward strand.
CATTACATTATTTCCACCAATGAAAAAGTTTTAGAGATGTAAACAATACCAGGCCCTGTCATGGTTTGGAGTTCACACTGTGTTGTAGGTCCCCATGATTAATGATCACTCTCACAAACAACTTATCATTTGCAGTAACAGAATTTACCACCCACGTGGTCCCACATCAGAAATGTGATTGTATCAAAGACCATACCTGGTTGCATTAGGTACAAACAAAGAAACTTTTAATGACCACAAAATAGTTTGACTTAACCGTTCCTTACACATATCAAATTCTCCAGACATTTAAATGCCATCACTTATTAGTTATGATTCAAAAGATTTTATTTTTCCCAGCACTTTCAAATTTCACTAATCCTTTTCATAATGAAGTAATAATTATAATAAACTGCCAAAAGAAAACATAATTTCATTGATTAAGTACATACATAGAATTATGGATGGTGTAAATTTTAATAGAGTTCTTCCATTTTACTAGCAATAAATGGGTTTCAACTGATTTGAAAATTTTACATGAAAGAAACTATTTTTTCTTCAATCCATATTTCCATCTGGTCGGCAACACTGAGTAAGTATCCTCTGTAAACTGCCACAATTTGAATCATGTAAGAAGAAAAAAGTCCAGTCTTACACAATAAATGTCCACGCAGCCGAGTTTCTTTTTCTCGTCATCATCATCATCAATAAAGCAATGTTCTGAATCCTTTTTCACATAAAAACATGAAACGCCATCATTGACGTAAAGGCATGGGATGATGGGGCAAATGAAGGATAATTATGAGACACTTACTTTTTAGTTTAGCTTTTCATGTGTTTAGCAGCTTGCTAAATTTAAAGTTCATAAAATTCCTCAAAAACAAGTTATCACACAAAAGTAGTGTATAGCATAAGAAGTAGATCTCATTAGTATATAAAACTTTAAAATCAAATGCTTTCCATATAGTGAATACCTAATAAAATACAATCAAATATAATTTAAGACTATGTGTAGGATATCTTTGATACAAATACCTTTGAAACAAGATATTATTTTGTATCTTCAGTAGAACAGAATTTATTTACATTCCATTAATCCTTCATAGGCCTAAGCCAAGAATGTAGAACAGGTCATAGCCCAAATACAATAATTGTTTCTAGCACAAATATAAATGCATAATTATAACAGCTATTTACAGATCTTTGGAACTAAAGTATTACAGCAAAATAATTATGATGAGAAACCATCACCATTGTTACTTACATGTGTTTACAAATTCTTCGCCTGAGTAGGAGTGAGATAGGAGATACTCTTTTAACGCCGGCTTAAACATTTTTATATCGTGGTTTAAACTTTTGATAGTAGGTGGAAGATAACTGAATAACTTAACTCCAGTATAGTAAACTCATTTTTGATATTTACTGAGGTTAGAATTTGGCACATGAAGGTTTTATCTGTATCTTGTTCTTATATTGTGGATATCTGAATTTGTTTGAAATTTTTCCATGTTATCCACTACTAAATGCAAGCAGTGATGTTGTTGCTAGCTTGAACAAATTATTTAAACCCAGTGAACTTAAATTAAAATTTGACAAACAAACTTAATGAAACTTGCTACTATTAACAAAATATGCATTAAACATATATGGCTGTCTAGTGGGACAGCTTTACTTTTACTTTTTATGGCTGCCTTCTGGCTTGTAGCAACCTAATAAGCAAGGACCTATGAAACATTGGTAAACTTCTTCCACACTACATGTCACTATAACCCAGAAGATAGCCATCTAGAAACTCAGCACCATGAAAACATGAAATCCTACTTAATTCAAACATAATTGTGATAATAAAACAAAACAAGAAACATGAAGAACCAAATTCCTTCACTTAGAAATTGAAAACTTCAAGAGAAGAAAACCACTAAATATATTATCCCCAAACATGCTTTGCCATGAGGAGAGTATGAAAACAGATACTTTAAATTTAGGTTACTGTTCTTATTTGCATTCCATCATGTCACATGAAGTTATGTTATGAGGAAATTCAACAGAGAGCAAAGAAGTATCAAACGTCCAAAAGAAAATCACTAGAATAACAAAGGCAAGTGTTAGAAGAAAAAGTCTTTCATAGAGAACAATATAAGAAATAGAATATACTTCCCTTTGCAAGTAAACTCTTACTTTCTAAACAATTTTAATATACATAGTATAAACATGATCTCATATACGGAGTGCTAACCTCACTAGTTATCAAATGGAAAACTGCGGCATATTAAAATAAATAAAAAATAACTGCAATGCACATCACTGCACTACCATTACCCCTATGTCTAGTGTGTCCGAATCTAGAAAACACGTAAGGTTACAAGATTATTTAATGAAAAATAAATCTTCAATGGGAAATGCCGCTGCAAACATTTTAACTACACGTAAAAAAAATCATTTACATATAACGCACCGTCTAAAAATTTGACATGCATGAACGGCCGTCATTAAGCACAACCAAATGTCTTGGTAACAGTGAAACATGTAAATAGATATTACAGCTAACCTTTCATTAGTCCGCACGATCAACTCGTCCATCAGAATGGCCTTCAACGCTTCCACCTCGTCAACTACCCTGCCAAACACAAAAAAGAATTGGCAGAATACCTATCTGTCAAAACCGACATAATACTGTGGCTTCTTCCCCTATTATGAAGTGACATACCTCTCGTCTACGTCGTTCGACATATTCCTCGTTTTACACTTGTAGTTCCTAAACGAACTTCACAGTACAATATTAAATTTAAACTGAGGAAATAATTACTTTAAATGACAGAAACAGTCAACACATTCCATCCTGACTTAAGTCATGTTGAGAAGTAGTGTATGAAAGACAGACGACGTATGAAATATTAATCGTAAAAACACCATATTGCTCTTACAACATAGAAATTTCCCTGTACACATCTATTCGGAAACAGTACACTAATCACCTAAGCTTGGCACAGAAGATCAAGCACGGCCCGTCACCTCATGGAATTAAACACAGATGCTTAATTAGTCGAATGAAATAACGGAGGATACAGTACAATCCCATTTATCTTCTATGCTCCCGATTTTCCAGGTTGGGTGAAAATATATTTTCCCTATGCAAATATAACATATTAACGAATATACACTGCAAAGGATAAGAATGGGGATCTGCTGGTAGATTCCCACATTTTGAATAGGTGGAATTAATCCTCTCAGCTATTGAATGTTAATGGGGTTTGTGAAGTTTAAAATAGTTACTGCAAAGTTGAAAAGTTATAAATCGCCGAGTGGTGATCAAATTCCGGCAGAATTGATTCAAGCAGGAGGTGAAACATTGCGTTCTGAGATTCATAACTCCTTAACTCTCTCAAAACGTAAATATTAAAATATACATAGGTGAAACATTGCGTTCTGAGATTCAGAACTCCTTAACTGTCTCAAAACGTAAATATTAAAATATACAGAACTATAATTTTGCCTGTAGTTTAGTATGGGTTTGAAACTTGGTTTCTGGCATTAAGGGATGAATGCAGACTGAGGGTGTTTGAGAACATGATGCTGAGACATAAGAGAGATGAATTACTTGGAGGGTGTAGAAAGTTGCATAATGAGTAGCTTCATAAGCTGTACTTTTTGCCAAATATTATTAGACTTATCAAGTGAAGTAGGATGGGATGGGCAGAGCATTTAGCTGACATAGGAGAGAAGATGAATGCATACAGGGTTTTGTTGGGCAAACCAGAAGGTAACAGCCCACTGTGGTGGAAAACATGGATAAATTTAAAAGAAATACAGATGTACATAATTTAAATACAAGACGTAAACATGATCTCTATGTGCCAAATGCTAACTTTACTAAATATCAGAAAGGAGTGTACTATACAGGTATCAAGTTATTTAATAATCTTCCACCAACAATTAAAAGTCTAAATTATGATATAAAGGTATTCAAGCCTGTATTGAAAGATTACCTCTTTACTCACTCCTTCTATTCTGTAGATGATTTCATCTCTGCTGAAAATGTTTAAGCTTTATATCCATAATCTACGTATATGTAAAGCAAGTTTTGTATTTATATTTAAAATTCTGAGGTTTATGTATATTAATTTGTAAAATTATTTTTCATACTTGTATTGCAGAATCTGAAATTTATGTACATTGATATGTGAAATACGTTCTTGTACTTGTGTTGAAAGTTGTGAAGTGTATGTATATTGTATGAAATGACATGTTCTACATCCTTTGGTTGAGTCCTAAGAAGGATCTATGGAATGTAAATAAACTCTACTCTACTCTAGGTGGGAGATAATATTAAAATGGATCTTAGAGAAATAGGATGGGGTGGTATGAACTGGATTCATCTAGCTCAGGATAGTGACCAGTTGCGGGCTCTTTTGAACATGGTGATGAATCATCACATTCTATAAAATATTGGGAACTTCTTGACTTGGCTTATCAGGAAGGACTCTGCTTCATGGAATAAGTGCAGATATGCAATTTTGATTTGTTACTGTTCTCAAATATTTGAACTCTGCCACATTTTCAATACTTCAATGACCTCAAGGCTTGCAAGAACAACATTAAAAGAACTTACAAATTTTATGAGAGAATTGGTTGTTAACAGCCCCTGTGATTAAGCTCTTGCTCTAGCTCATTTTTCAGCCAAATACCTCATTTTGTTTGGATCCACAATCCTCTCACATTTCTTTCAATTACACCATATATTTCCTTCCACCACACTTGAAATTATCTTGATTTCACTCACTTTGGACTCTTTACATTAGAAAACATTTGAAGAACTCTGAAATAAACACACAATAAATCATCTATGAAACAAACACAGCATTAATAATGTTGTTCTGGGTTCTGGCACCATGTGGACTGGTCAGTAGATCCCAACATATCAGAGAAATAATCCAACATCCTGCATTTCGTACAACTGAATGTCCTTGACAAACTGCTGTTAATTCCAGTGTTGCAAACCCACAATGGCACTAATTACAAAGTTTTAAAATATGCCAGTCTGCCATGCCACAGCCTGTATATAAGATAATATTTCAGGATATTGGTGTTAAAAGCTATAGCAATAGTAGTGAAGATAGTAAAAGGAAAGGTTCATTAAGAACGGGATTATTTTCAAAAGACACATAATTAAAGTGGCCAATCTGTCAGCTGAAATTCTATTGAATGTAAAACTTTGTGAAATGTTACCACTGCCATGACTGTGATCCTACTTCATTGGAAGTGACTATATGGACAACTGCTGCTCCAACTGGTAGGTAACTAACTCTTAGCTCTCCATGCACTATAGAAAATGAGAATTACCACAGAACCATGAAAAATTAATGACAAATAAATGACCTCTGGTGCGATGAAGGACCACGTGAAGAGAGGACTTGAGGGAAGACAATGAAAACAGAGCAGGGAAAGCAGAGATAAGATGGCCCTACTGAAGAAAAAGCTGGTGATGATGACAAAGAACAAAGAACAAGGTTCACGAGATAGGAATTCAGAAAAAAAACACTCCAAACCATACACTACCGTCTATAATGTACAAAATGTATTACATAATAGCAATAGCAATAATAATAATATGTATAATCATATATTTAATGTATCATAAAAAGTCTGGAACACTCTGAAAAGTTAATGCTGGTTTCTAACTTTGTTGGCCCCTTTCAAACTGCATATAACTTAAATTGAAGCAACAAGCAATTTTTCAGGCCTGTGAGTACGAAGACTTAGAAGTCCGGGATAGGAATTAAAGTACAAGAGTTCACTAGCTTATCCTAAAAGCTTTCAGGGGATGTCCACTAGTTACGATAAACCACGACTTCTCTGTATGAAGTATCCATCAATGCTACGTTACTAAGGCTAAGTAATTATACTGTGCAGTTTACACCAACCAGCTTGACATCACATTTTATATATTCATTCACTCATTTTGACACACAGGTATAACACTTTCTGTTTAATCCATGGACAGCTACTACATACAAAGGCAATAAATATTATTGCATGTCTTCATGTTCTGTATACTTCAATATACATGGCATCAGCCGCCTATACACACACAAACTGGAATAAACAGCTGCCATGGGGAGCAAACTGTTACATGACTAGATCCAATCAGCAATATTGGCCAAAGAACATTAAGGATAGCGTACCTTAAAAGGTAGATAGACACACACACACACACATATTTATAAATATATATAACCTGCACCTCCTATACTTACACTGCAGATGAAAAATTCACATTATGGATTACCACCTATCTCACAGTGATTCATTCAAATGCATATCAGATAGGTATGAACTTATCAAAAAGACTGCTATGCTATGAAAAGGAATGGATGACAGTATAATGGAAGTTATGTTAGCTGGTTCTCTTCTTATAATTGGCCATGTGCATGTATATGATAAGATAATTACAACAATATGTGGTTTCCAGCTGCCATAAATTTGCTTGGCAACTGTTAAAAGCTGCAACTGAATAGACATTATAGCAAATGATTTCCTATATTGCTATATTTATGTTGGTACCACTGTTGGCAATTGTAAAATCATAGCACTTCTGGAATATTTGTGCTGTCTATGTTGACAGTGCATCTGTAATGCATAGAAATGACAAATGAAGATCAACCACATATGAACTGCAATAAGACAGTAGTCTCTCGCTTATGTCTGAATTAGTGCACGTTAATATGGAAATGTCTAGAAAGTGGCATACCAAAGGACTGATTTCTTTGATGAATGCATAAGCTGGGGAAGGGACCAGAAATGTGCATGATTCATTGGGTTAAAATTAGCTTGTTCAGATAATTTACAAAGTGTATGTAAAATGTTTACATACAAATGATTGGGTGGGTGAAATGCACTACAGAATGTTAATAAAATTAATGTTAACTTCAGTAACAATTTGAATGTTACATACATTTTTTGCCCATGATTCATATTTGCACCGTTCATGGGTCACGAATGCGATAAAAGCTGTCAGAAGATGAAAATCTCTGACGCTTATTAGAACTGATTATAACAATTTACTTGTCACATTCATTTATGTACAAACTGAGATGGTGTGATTAAGCTGAACAATTTCCTGGAACAAAACAAATTCTTCCACAATTGTCCACATACTGGACAGAACCTTATAATTATCTCAGCTCTGCTGCTGACCAGCATGGCACTGAAGGAAGTAGCACAGGATACCAGCTTGAGCCATCACAATGAATGTACCAGCAGCCAAGGAATCGCACTGCTGCTGTCGCAAACCAGATTCAGATTTCCCGCAGCCAGGACGGAGTAATGTTGGGCCAAATACTGTAGCCAGGTTGTGCAGTGACATTTTGTTTTGCACTTTGTGCTGGTTAACCCTGAAAATATTGAAGGCGATGTGTAGAACCCGGGCTACTGAAGCCAAGTGGAAACTGATATTCAATAGGGGCATTTAATAAAAGAATGTAGAATAATTTGCCAAGTCATAATTATAAAGACATTAACTTGAGTAATTCCAGGTGTTTTCTGATTCAGACACAGCCTCCAATATGAATGTTTGGTGCAGTATAATGCAATGCCAGTGAACATGAGGTTTTGAAGTCATTCAAAATTTGTTAAGAGTATCAAATTAAAAGAAATGGAAACAGTTCACAGTCAATGAGAAAGTAAACATTCTGAAAGCAGTTAATTTAGCAAACAGTGTTGGTCTTTCCCTTTCACCTATCTCTTTTTTTAAATACCATAAAACATTTAATTTAATTTGCCATTTCAGTTCAAAACAGAAAATGTCAGGATCCCCAGAAGTACTAGTACATGTCATAGTCATAACTTTCTCTACTCATTCTTCATTGAACTGTCTTACCTGACAAGATGAGCCAGGAGATAGTTGATAATATTCTGATTTTGTTGTGGTAACATGCTGAAACATTGGTGCAGCAAGGCACTGTTCTTGTTGGCTGCATCATTACCACCTGAGCTTTTGTATGCCTCTAAAAACTTAGGATAAAGCTCGTCTGTAAAAAGAGCTTCGGGTAGTTCCCGCAGGTACAGTTTCAAAATTCCAGTCACAGAGTGAATGTCTACTTCCTTCAACAGTTGCTCCGCCTCATATGAGTCTGTTACAAACATAAAAACTGAACATTATGACAATCAACCAACATGCTACAACATGTTGTGAAAATATAAATATTATAAGCATAAAATCTATTGTCTTTATGGGAAGTAGATTGCATTTTCTTCTTAAGCAATAATGCAGACAATTTTCTACATGCTAGCCAGAATTATGGGATACACCGATCTCATCAGATGACTAAGTAATATCAGCTCACAATGTGAATAAATTAACTTGCACATACAGGATGAAAATTTCAACAGGAAAATAACAAAAACTTGCCGGGGCTTCAGCATAACGGCCTTGCCTTCTGGCGGCCGCGTATAGGCACAGAGCTTTGGCGCCATCCATTTTCAGGGCTATTTGCTACCGAGTATATAGGAAAACAGTTACTTGATGTGTTTCACACTCACTTGTCTCAAAAGACTTCTTAAGGCGGCCCAGATCAGAGGCAGAACCAGACACTCTATAGATTCCAATTTCTGCCATACCTCTGCGCTCAACTTCCCTTACACATGCTGTCACAATAAATGGAACTTCTCTTTTCTGACGCCTGTAATTAATTGTCAGGATTATAAATTCTGTGATTACATTTCACGAGGAAGATTTCTGTACAAATTTACATCATATTAAAGCTAAAGATGTATTCAGTGAACATATTTTCATCACATATGACATGAAGGATTCTAAGTGGTTTATCTTTCAATACTCATTGTAAAGCATAAAGAAAGCCACAATGTTAGGTGCTGAAAAATAATTACTTCAAAGAATGAAGTTCTCTGGATCAATCAAAAATAGATTAGCACTACTTAGCTTTATGGCAAACAATTACATGTGGAAAATTCATTAACTTCAACAGATATTGTGAAATGTCTGAAGATGGCTGAATGTAGGCAAAACATGTAGGATGGTTGTTTGAAATCAACAGTTGTGTTAATGCGTAATTTCAACTTCTGAGGATAGGCTATGCTGAATGTACCCCCAAAAGCCAAAGTTAAACATTGAACTCGTCATGAAAACTCAAGCACAACAGTGTTAAGACAGTGGGTATGTAACACAGTTACAAAATCAACTTACTTGCAAACCTGCTGGATCTTGGCGCCAAACAGGCCAGCTGTGCGAGCTGTTGGTACGCGACGAAGTGTCACTTCACTTGGTATGAACTGTAGTGTGACCAACAGTGAACAGTTGTACATAGGAACCAACTTATCTACAGCCTTCTCTCCCAGCCATGACCTACTCAACTGGAAAAAATATTTTAAATAGTTGAATAATACCATTACCTTCACCACTTTCACCATTCACATGCATTCAATTTATGGTCACTGTCAAACTCAAAATCTGATAAATGTTCTTCCACTAGTTCATAACACAAAACAGCTGATCACCTCCTACTTCTATGTCTTAACCTACGATACAAATTTATAGAGAAACAGAAGAATCTGCAGCAGAAATATTCATGCAGCAAACACACAAGTCAACCAATCTGTTTTAAATCATACTGATCTCTACATACACAGTTCACAGAAATAATCTACAGCAAGGACAGGCACCAACCATTATTATGTAGCACACAATCAGGACAGTGTCCAGTTGTAGGCCAAGTGATATTAAAATTTGAGGTTCCATAAAACATAGGTAATTTCCTGACTAGCTGAGTAACTTTCAACTTCTCAAGACAGAATATGGTCCATGGATTTAATCAATTAACAAAATGATTACATCACAGTAACATCATCTTATGGTACTACTGTTTATAAACAATGTAAGAGGCCTCTTTCTGAATATGTGACATTTTGTTGTTTGAGTAAGTTCCTTGTTACAGAGCTTTCACCATGAAAGCCTATTCCTGAAGTGGTTCACATCATCACAACCTACATTCTCAAAATATTTCTTTCAATTTAGTGTTATAAAATCTTTATATATTTCTTGTGTTTCCCACATATCCACCTTTGAGATACACAGTAATTTTAAGAATAGTACACTTTTGTGAACAAAGTGATAAAACTTTGGGTTCTGTAACAGTAGGAATTTCTTGACCAGCTCAAGGAAGGGCCTGAAGTGTAGTCATAAAGAGAGTATACAGGTATAATATTTTTCCTCACACAAGCATAAGAACAGCTCCAGTTGCTTTACCTTTTGTGTGCTTTTGGCTCGAAGGATAGCACGATCCTGACTCTCCTCATACAAGAGGATACGCAAATTCTGCGAGCCCTCCAGCTCAATAATAAACTGTTCATTCCAGCGGGGATTAGCAGAATTGCACACCAATTTTGACTTTGCCTTACGAAAGTAGTGGCCATATGAATCCACCTCGACACACACGAACAGGTCTGTTGATTCAAAGAAAAAAAAGTCACACAGTATCTGTAAAAACACTTTCCACTTATAATATTTAGTTATTTACTTACAGTGTATAGTTTATTTAACGATGCTCATTATAGAAAATGGTACAAAAGTATATCCCCATTTAATACAAAGCAGGATACGCTACAAAGAGGAAACTAATATTGTGGAAACTGGGACAGGAAACATTACACTGAGGAAAATATTAAATAGGGACTTCAGCATACAATGAAATTTGAATAACAGAGAAGTGAAGACAATACACAAAAACTTGAACTAAACAACATGGTATTTCAAACCAAAACATTTTATAGTTAGTATTGCTGTAGAAAGCTCACGATTCATTGTACGTATAACAATTCTGTACATCTGCTACTGTTCCACAAAACCTACACACAAAGAAGTGGTTCTGCTTATCAGCACCAATAAGTACTGCAAGTAAAAAAAGATAATGAGACTTCTGACAATGATGTATTTGTGTCTGCACAAGGTGCAAATAGTGAGCACAATTCTCTAACCGTTCACCATCTAAACCAGCGAGTGCCTACCTGCAGGCTGGTCAAGGTCCTGCAGTTCCCTCAGGGTCAGATGAAGGTCACCAACCAATAGGCTTTCATCCCGACCAGTTCGCAAAAGATACGAACCCATATTCGTCTTCAGGAAGGTTCTGCAGGCAGTGATCCATGCTTGAAGTTCATACATACTAACTACGTTTGTTCCACCGGGACTGGGAAGTTGGCAAGACTGAAGAGGAAATAAACATATTTTAACTTATCATATTTGGACCCAAGAGGGATTCAATGAGTAGGCATTATAAGGTATGTAATGAGTAACTTCATGATTTATACAGGTAACCCATATTTGTGAGGACAGCAAAATCTATGCTACTAGAAATGGTTTTAACCTAGGGGGGAGGGAGACAAGAAATTCATACAGCATTTTGGCTGCGAAAGTTTTTCTTTTTTTAAAATTGGCCACATGGAAGAAAAGGAACTGGGAGGATTGCACTAACACACATCTCATAAAGATTCACTGTGAAGATGTAAGATGAATAGAAATTACCCTTGTTTACACTGACTGGTGGGCTTTAGTAATAGCAATGTTGAACCATCCTGCAGAGTTAGTAGCAAAAGATGACAAGACCGCAACAAACTGAATCTCTGGGTACATTTTCTTGCACACATGAACATGCACAAGCTGTTACAAACAGGCCACGTTCTAAAGTTCACTCACAGTCCCTTTATGAACTGACAACACACTTCCCACAGAAACAATCCTATACTTATCCACATATTATGTCCCAAAACAAGACAAGCATCCCGATTCGTATAGCAGTTTTAAGAAAAAGGTGTACTCATGATATCTTGATAACAATGTTCAATCCAAGAAGGATGGGATCACTGGGGCATATGACAAGCCTGAAGACCTAGGCATAGATGGAAGATATTAAATTGTATGTTAGGGAATATAAAATAAGTAAACAAACAACTATTAACACTATAAAAAGACACTATTGCCATACGCGTTTCAACCTCAAGAGGTCATCATCTGTGGCATCAAGGAAATTAATTCATTTAATCAAATGGTTTAATGGTTCAAATGGTTATTGGATGGGAGGGATATGGATTGGATTCATGTGGCTCAGGAGAGGGACCAGTGGCAGTCCCTTCCATCAAAGGCCAGAAATTTGTTGAATAGCAAACTTATCAAGAACTTTTGTTGACATCTTCTTTCATTCCTACACTTAATCCATAATTTGGCTGAAATATATATCTGAAATGAAAAATAACTGAAAGCAATACTGTTGTAATACCAGTAAAGACAAAATAAAAACACGATTCTACTTCACATTCACAAGAGCATAACCAATGGGCTGAAGAACATTCTGCCGATTGTAGACCTTATGTTGAACTACTGTGAGTAGTTACTGACAGCAATGGTTGCTTCATACACATGGTGAAATTTTGGAATGAAGGTTAAATAACAACTCTGCCTTGCACATCTCCTACAACGTACAGCACAGATGTTTAATTTCTACATAAGCTCAGTACCAAAAATAAAGATTTAACCAGAAATACACAAAAACTAAAACCTGTCAACTTAAAAGTTGAACTCTGTATCCAAAATGATTATTAACTTTTGCTGCCTTCATACACTGTCTCTGGAAAAAGTTACTTTCATGTGCAAACTGAAATTAGGAGTGTATGATATTATTGCCCATAGAAAGTCTGTATCATAAAGTATATATTAGGTTTTGACAATGATATGATTAAAGTCAGTATATTTCAACAATGAAATGCATGTAACATAATATATTTCTTAAATTCTGCCTGAAAAAATCCAACAGGCACATAATAATTCTGTTTGGAATGCCAGCAGCCAAACACTAAAATAAACCCAACACTGCTACATCCCCACTTTGTATTTCAGAGGTACCAAATTCAAATCTTGGTGTGGTGACCAATTATACTGAT
>NW_019059618.1:413776-424673 GCF_000696155.1 Zootermopsis nevadensis
AGCAGACATGTGAAATATGTGAACTGTGCTAACCTGAATAGAAACTGGCACAGCATTTCTTGTGCCAATAGTTGTGAAGAGATATGGTAGTTGCCACCAGCCTCACTTCAGATATCTCTCAGCTAAAGTACATAACTGTACTAGCAAAAAATAACACTTCTATCCAAACCTTAAAACTGTAGCTGTTGTGGCATCAAATATTACACAATTTCAAAAAGGGTTCTGTAAAATAAACCCAATAAAAAGAAGTTGAGATTATGAAAGGATACATCCATTCCAAATAACTACAGTTAAGTAGCAATATAAATATATATATATATATATGAAAAGCTCTTATTAACAGAGATGTAAAGTGTCACTATTAAGTGTAAGGATGCAAGTCCATACAAACATACAAGTATTTCATTTCATCATATGAACAAATGAGCAAATACTGTATTTACCTGACATTAGGACAACAGATTTTTACTTTGATTTTAATTCAAAATATGGGGTTGAGTTATATTTGCAAGTGAAGAAACACGCTTGAACAATGCAATTCCATAATTTCTGGTAAAACAGACATCTAACAACTGCAGTGCATCACATCAACACACAGCAGTGACCACCGAGCTTCTGTTGCAACTATTCCGATCATCATAAGTTATATAGTCATATAAATTTTGCATCCACGCTTCTGCTAAAATATTTTGCAGTGATACAGTATCCATCGGACACACATCCTTATATTCAGTGGCTCTGCTGTTTCTCACTCAATGACAATTTTTCTGATACACAAGACTTGGTAGTCAGATGTCATTTAATATGAGGATGCACTGTAATCCTTGTGGCACATGATGTTTGGGGCAATATGAAACATTCGCACGTGCACGACATTCTTTTAACAGATCTATTTCTTCACGCAGCTTATAGGGATTGTATCCATTAAACAAATGTTCAACAAGTCAAGCAATGCAATCATGAGGCCCAATGTGGAAGCAAGAGAAACTACTGCGAAGCAGATTAATTCATTCTTGTGACCTGCATAAAATGCTTTTTACGCTGATTCAGCAGGCCAACTTGGGTGGCAGCCAGGAAATATAAGAATGAGGAAAATAAATAACAATGAAGTGCAAAATCTAAAGTTTATGTACAGCAATCTGTAATACTGAAGAAGTTTCACACTGGAAAGTAAAAGTGTTAATAACGGAAATACAGCAGATATGAGAATTGAAAGCATTTTAAAATGGCCGTCACTAACTTTCTACTTGGATGCCGCAGTCACTTGACCTGCCAACTCACCATTATACGGAAATGATCTCCAATAGTAAGCTGTCCATCCCAGTTCTGTGTGCAACGTCTGAGACCATCTAGGAAACTCTGGTGCAAAGTATGCAGTTCCGGGATTTTGTAGAACATTGTGCTGAACTCATCCTCTGATATAACAGGCTGTGACGTGGTGAGGGTGGCCTTGATAGCCTTCATGTACTGTAAATTAGGGTGGTAAAATGACATTAAATATTCCAACACTTCCTTTTATAAATTTCAGGGAGATACTAGCAAGAAAACCCAATCACTGAAGTGGATAATTCAATTACAAATGAATGTAAGAATCCAAGAATTCACTCTGTGCCACATTGCCAATTAACTATTTGGCATAACAGAAATATTTCTGAAAAATTCCAGGTTTTCACAGCAATTCATAAACAATTTTCTGATCTTATCTTCTGGGATCTGATGCCTTGTAGTAGCAGAAAAGGTTTCTGATGTTTCACACACACATAATGCCTCCACGTACTGAATAAACACTATATTAATATATGAGATGTTTTAGGCCCCTACAAACACGGCATGAAGTGATGAGAAGTAATAAGACATGGTTGATATAGGAAATTATGGGTAGGCCCTGAGAGGTATTATGTTCGTCCACGACATCAGACACCTTTTTCTATTACCACAAGGTGTCAGATCACAGATGACAAAACTACAAATTAATTTTTAAATCTATGGTAACAAACATTTCATGTTTACAAAAGTGAAGTCTGCAATAAATATAAAAGGCTTTCAGTATGAAAGGTAAACTTCTTGTTTAATATAAATTTGATATCAATCTTGCCTTTTCACCAAATAAAATAATGACTTGTACCACATACCTGGAGCATGACATTCAGGCATTCAAGGTATGCTGTCTCACTCTCAATGATACTAGCAATAATGCACCGGTACATTGTTATTCTCTCAGCTTCTGCCTTACTGCCTACGTCCTGAAATAAAAAGGACAAAGCAATGATTCTACTAATTAGCATAAATTAACCCTTTGAACGCAAGGCTCTTCGTAACTTCCCTTAATCCCTCCATCCTAACACCAGGAGAGTGCGTGAAAATTAAGCCAAAACCGCTTCCTTCCATACTCTTTCTAATTCATTATCCATCCTATCATCTAATGATATGCAGTATGATCTAGTAACAGCATCATTAAATAAACCATAAGTAAACAAATAAAGAAATTTAACAAGCAGAATGTGTCTGTCAGTCTCCATTATTTAAATTACAGGGCGCTCTAGCAAACAATCACAGCTGCTGTGTACACCTAATAAAATAGTTGTAAGACACGGATTACTGTTTCAGTGATTGTAAAGCACAATGAGATTCTGTGAAGCGAAGCGAACTTTTAGGAAAACATTATGAATTGTATGGACAACAGTTGATGTGAAAATCACTTACACTCCTTACACAGTCATGCACTGAAACTGTGTGAATCATTATGAATGAAAATGCACACATTTCATGCAGGCAGTATGTCCTCAAAACTGCCCTCTAAAAATCTTGCATTTTAAAGACGTATTACTACATGAAATTTAATAACACATCAACTGGTATTACTGACATATTCCCCTCAGAAATTCACACAACCACCAAACTGGTATAATAATAGGAAATAAAAAAATAGATGTGTGTTCATGAAAATCTGAGAACAGTTCAAAAGTCTATGTGTGTGTGTGTGTGTGTGTGTGTGGGATGTAAGATTTGAGGTTTTCACAGCGGTGAGTATGAAGATTTCCGTCTTCTGGGTTCTTGCGCTGTGTAGTCTGGTCGATGTTAACCAACGTTTCAGAGGTCATGAATATGAATATTCATCGCCCTGATGACGGAGGCAGTATGACCTCTGAAACGTTAGTTAACATCGACCAGACTACACAGCGCAACAACCCAGAAGACGGAAATCTTCAAGCTAACAAATGGCTGGCACTGAATAAAAAGGACATTTTGACTGGTACTTTGATGTAGAGAAAATGTTTAGAGAAGCTTACAACTGAATTGCATACCTGCAACTGTATCTTCCTAGCTGGTGCAGGGGTGGCTACAGCCGCAGACTCAAGGGAAGAGCTGCTACCAGCAAAACATGAAATTGCACCTCCTGTTTCAGAACCTCCACCTGATACGTCATCCGTCTCCATGGAGATTGTGCGTAATAATGGTGGAACTTCTGTCTCATCTTCTGATTCCAACGAACTACTTCGTCCTTCGGCTCCTGCTCGGTGCCTGACAAATGGCGACATGAAATTAAATCATAAAACTATGAACACATAACAAACAACATTCTTTCAATTTCACACACCATAATTTCTGTAGTCTGGTGACAAAACACGAACATAAACACAGTACTTTCTGTGTTGACAACAATGCCAAACTTCTTTGCTTGCATCTAATAAAGCCCACATATTTTAGTCCTTCATTTACAATTCCTATGCCCCAAAACAGTACAAGAAAGCTTATTATTACCACTGCTGATGTTTATTAATATTATTGCATATATTCACCGTTTTACGGAGTATTTACTTCTATGTACCTGAGACAAACCTTGCTCCTGAGGTGCATACTGCAGCAGCTATTTCTGAAAATTATTATTATTATAACCGAATTGAATTATTGTTGTTATACAATTCACAATCTTCTGGTAACAACACAATTTCATTATCTTACATTATGTAACGTGTTCTATAGTTGTATAATATTAAAACCAAAGCGTACTTGATGAAATAGTCGATGTTGACATAATTGGACTGCTTACTGAAGCTGCTAAGACTACCAGGGGAATGAGGCTGAAGTTCAGACTGAGAGCAGCAGAGAGGACTGCTACTGGGGAGCGTCATAAGAGCTGCAGGGGCTGAATCAGTCGTGTCTGTTGTACCAGAGCTGGCACTTGTCATTGTACTGCTGCCTCCACCAGTTCCACCTGCACCAACAATAACTCATTACAGATATGAACTTGGTCTCACCATTAAGGACAGAACATAAATTAATGAGAATGAAGTGATCACATGAATACATAAACAGGAGAGGAATTACAATGTTCATTCAAAAATGCAACCCTACTTCATAACACATGACATACTCTTCTGTTCAGACACTTTTCTCAGTGATTTATAGGGGGAGTGCAGGAAGCTGAGCCTCACGTCTTCAAAAATGGCCGTGTTTCCGATTTAACACGCCGACAGTCTCGAGGAACCTCCTGATTAGGCAAATGACTGTTGCTTTGTTTGGCACTGACTCATTTGGGAACATTTCTTGAAAAGCTTTTTGGTGCAACAAAAATTACTTTCTAGCAAAATAATGCTCACAAGTAAGACCCGTCTTGTTTGATTAAAACAGCACACTGAACTAAGTTGTACCACACTGGACAAATAATGGCTGTATGCATGTTTTGGTTGCAATGGCAATGGTATCCCTGCCACTGAAGTTCTAAGTTGTTGGATATCTATCAGGTGATCAACTCCACCTCATATATATGGAGCATATGGTGACGGTGAAGTTTAGGTTGCATGTTAAAATGAACAATCTGCACAAGGTAAGGCACATGAGGCCATTATAACACAGCATTTACTGTCACTGAGATATGACTGCTTGCAACAAAGGCAGACATCACATTATTTTTTTACATATCACCACTATTACTGAGACACAAGTCCCAGCAGGAAACCAGAGCCCTCAAACCGTTGGTCAAATGCCCAGAGCCAGGTCATCCCAACAGCAATACCATTATCACCTTCATAATTCACAAACTGCTGGGTTGATAGATGCTGTTTGAGGGGCCCACAGAAATGAAAGTTGATGTTGAGTGTGGAGTCGGAGTCAGTCAAAATGTACCGACTTTGATATAAAATCTTAAGAAAATGCTATTTTCTGCAATAACCATTAGAATTATATTTAAATATAGATTATAAGTCTAAAACGTAGCCTGATGATTCACATGGTGGTGATGAAATCTCTTATGGTAACACTTACCATTTTAGTAAGTTTACCATTATTAATACATATTGAGCTTTTATGTAGGAGTCGGAAGTTTCAGTACAGGACTCCACAGTACTCCATACTACTACAACCACTGTTAGGTCTGCCAGGATGTGCTTGGTTTTGCACCATACAGATACTAATACAATTTTATAGCCACGGTGGTCTGGCCTTGTAATCCTGGGGTCTCGGGTTCGATTCCCGGCGGTGCCCGAATTTATAACTTGTGCTGGGCAAGGCCGTGGTCTAGGCAACACAAAGTTTTCCTCCGGGGGCTTCCCGGTTTCTCCGTGGCATCCCATTCACACACAGAAGACGGCAATGGCAAACCACTTCTGGATCATCTGCCAAGAACGTATATGAACAGGTCCCAGTCCGAGAAAAGGATGGAAGGATCCTGTTCATATGGACCTGTCGTCAGACAGAACACTAAATAAAAAAATACATTCCCCACACAATAATCAGCAGCTCCTGATGAATTTGTGTTGGTGTGTTCCCATCTGCATGCAGAAATATAATCACAGCTCTTAATTCTTATGTTAGCCCTACTTTCTAGTGTCCCTGTCATTTTGCTTTGGACGTGACATGTGCATGCATCTCTTGCTCTGCAAACAATTAATTATTCATACTCGCTCAACAACTGCTGATAAAGCACTTCCACTCATA
Source organism: Zootermopsis nevadensis (assembly GCF_000696155.1). The sequence continues at coordinate 419,714 of NW_019059618.1, forward strand.
AATATAACTGCTTGTCCTGCCTGTTTGTACTTTATTATTGGAACAATATTTGTAAAAAGAGAACTGAGAAAAATTTCCATTACAGCATCTCCTGCACAGTTCAAGCTACTGACTGGGTAAGAAAATAATAAATTATAGTAGCCATGAAGGCTCATCAGATACCTTGAATAATGGTTAATGAAGAAATGGTCTTATCCCTCAGATTGGGTGTTCAAGCAATAGCCCAGCTACCCAAACAAAATAAATGAGGCAACTCAACAACTACAGATACAAAAAAGAGATAAAGCAGCACTTATAAAAACTAAGAAAAGTGAAAAGAAAAATGAAATAAGAGGTGACTTTAAACATATTTCATTTTTAAAATGTCAATAAAAGAATTATAGAAATGGCACTAAATAATACAGAAAAGAAACAGTAGAGTTTGGTGTATGATTTAGTGCCAATGAATGATTCATTCTCCATAGTTGGTTACTTTAACTATACAAATGAATAAAACAAAAAAATTATTATGAACTTATTACAGCAGGAGACAAAAACGGTGAAGTAGGATCTAGAAGGGGCAGTACATCCTTAGGGTCCCACTTTATTTTTGCAGGCAGGAGGGAAAAAAAAGGAGAATGGATTTTCAAGAAGCAGTGTGCACACTGAATTTATAATTTACTTGAAGAAAGAAGGTAATTCAATGGACAAATTGGTGTTAAAAAATCTGCTCCTCAAATACAAAGCTTAATTCAATATACATAACAAAAAGCAAGAAAATATTGGAAATGCATTTTGCTAAGTCTGATTACCAGGGTTGTGTGAAATGAGACCCTAATAGCATTAAATATTGCTTGGACAAGACTGTTTCATCACAGCCTAATAGTCAAGACAGAGTAATGCATTTGCTTACAGAAAATGGTTTTGCAGTATTGTGTAAAAGGTCAAACTGGGGGCTACCAGACACTACCCTTGACATTTTAATAAAAATAAGAACATTTCACCAAGGCTGTCAGTAGCAGATGGGCACATTCTGAAGTCTGAAAGTTCTTCCAGCTTCTTGCAAAATGTTTTGCTGGCAAGTTGCTACTGAACAGAGGCAAGGGTGAGAATTTAGGCCAATGACCTGTCCCAATATACAGAAGAATATTCTTTGTTCAAAAGACTTTAGTTGCACTCTTGAGCAGTGAAAGTGGAGTGATACATTCCATTATCGCAATCTCATATTCAAAGAAAGGTTTGTTTTAGTCCGTAATTGTGTTGTTAGATACAATATAAGTTACTTTATTTTTATTAGTGGTTTTAGTGATTGTGTTACTATTAGTGATAGGATAGACATACTTCTAGAAACTCAATTTTCCTCCTTAAGTACAGAAGAAAAATTAGAAATAAAAAAACCTTAGTGTGCACCAACCTAGACTTAACCTTCAGCAGGGAAGCAAACCAAGAATTAAAATAGATCACTCTACAGTTTCTAGCAAGTTAGTTACATTATCATTGACATATCTTAAAAAAAATACCCAAAAAAACTGGAAGATCTAAATCAGCAATTCACATGGTTGCCATCCTACCACAGTAAAACTGGTATAATACATGCAGCTGCATGGCTTCAAATGCATATTAAAGCAACAACTATCGTACGTATGTCCAAATATGGATACTCTTTTCCAATGTTGTCTGTACAGTTCATTAATTTTGTAACTTAACCATTAAGTAACTATTCTGAAACAATTATAGGGTACATACCAGTCTGCAGGTACACATACTCGCCGTCAAGAGCAACAGAGTCGTAGTATGGCTCCTCATCATCTGGCAATACTCCATCCTCACTACTAGCATCTTCCAGAGGACTCTTTTCTCGCACAAAATGCTCTTCCACCTTTATTGCAGCATCAATGGATTCTTCACTCCTAGCTTCTGGACAAGATGCTGCAGCTTCATCTTGCATTTCAATAGATCTGTTTTCATTCTGTTCATCACAAGTCTCTTCCACTTGGCTCCCTGCATGATCATCTCTGTCAACTGAATTCAGTGAACCATCATTCATACATTTTGATTTGTTGTGAAATTTCTTGGGAGGTGGCAATGGAGGTATCTTCTTAGAAGGTGCTCCCTTACTGTCAATAGCTTCCTTCATTCCATCACATTTAACAACATTCAAACCATTCACTTCTATAACTGTAACATAGTTAGAAATGTCAGGATGTGTGTTACATCTTGGACGTCTGTGCTCTGATGCTCGCTTTCTGTTTGGCACTTCACTGTTTGAACGACTAATACTATGATCATCTGGTAAGGCCAGAGACAGTTCACTAATACACTGATTAACAGAATCACTGTTGATTGTCTCAGCAGAGTGAATGTCATCTCCTACATTATTGCCATTTGTTTCAGAACGTTCATTTGAGGTAGGCCTTGACCTGTCAGTACTTTTAACGTCATTATCATCGCTATTAGCTTCCTCGTCATTTGTAGCCAGCGTTTTGTGCTTCGCAACGTCAATCAATAACTGTTCAAGATATTCCACGTAGAACTCCTCCTTCTCTAACTCCTCCCTCAAGACTGCAACTTTTTGTTTGTGTTTGGCGAGATTCGCTCTAACATCTTCCTCCCAAGCTGCTGGTAAGTCACTGCCAGGGAATCTCTGGACCCAGACATTTCTGAAGTCGCCAAACACACTCATTTCAGTGATGTGCGCATCTTATACTAACATTATTTATCCACAAACTTTCTCAATCAACCACCTCCCGCACAACAATCTACCTCCTACCATGATAAACTCTACCTTAGCGCAATCACTGCCATAGATAACATACACGGCCTCCGCGATTACATTTTGACTTATAGAAATAAACAAAGATGTTAGACTGATTTCCATTGACGTAGAACAGCAGGACACAGATAGTACCTGGCTGGCATTCAATTTCAGAAAGAAATGGGTTAAGTTGCACGTAATTTGAGTTATTTTCTACGTTTCCCGGGTTGTTTTTTTGCCCCAAAAATATGAAATGAACATAATTGACAAGTTGTTCCTGTCTATCTGTTCACATGTTTCGTTTCCGAAGGTATCTATTTCGGATTTCGATGAAATGTTATGTTCGAGGACAACATTGTAATTTATAGGGCAAATTAAATTTTGGTTATGACTGGTCAAATATAAACCACGGTTTATAAAAATTGCACATGGCTAGAATTTGTTGTTCTGTATTCTCAGTAAGAGAACATCATCTTAAATAAGTTTTTAAAATTATGTTGTTTTGTCTACATGTTCTAGTATGTAATATCCCAAAAAGATTTATATATATTCAAGAATCCACTGTTCTTGCCACTCAGCTGTATGCAGATGAGGGCATGTAGTGTCAATAACAGGGTACACACTAAAATCAGTTGATTTTGCCTCTTTTCACTCTGTAATGAAGAATGGAATAATTTTGGTGGTAATTAATGTAACATCAAAAAAGATACTTACTTTACAAAATAAATTTGTTGGATTAATAGCTGGTATCAAACCTAGATATTCTTGTAGCATTCTATTTAAGAGATTAGATAGCTTAGCTCTTCCACGTGAATACATATTAATGAACTTACCTCTTGTTTTCAGGAGAGTACATATTATGCTGGCAGTATTTTCAAATCTACTATCAACTCTCACAAGTCTTATAAACAAAAAGGCACAATTTAAAGGAGCATTAGATTTCACTTTGTGTGAATCTGGTGTCATCTGACTAACTTCGCATCCATGAAATGTAGTAAATATGTAAGTAGCAGTGAGAAATGAAGGGTGCAATATACATGCAGTTGCCCTGACATTATTAAGGTAGTGAAATAAAAGTGGTTATAATGGACTAGATATGTTACATTGATAAAATTTTGGAATGGAAATCACTTGGATGATGTTACCTGGAATAGAAAAAAGACAGGTGAATAATAATTTTGATACAAAGTTTTAGTGGATGTAACTGGCGCACGACTGTGCTTTGGTGTTAATGGTAATCAGTCTCTGAATATTGGTCAAATATACTCAGCAACTCTGCCCATCTCATGTTTCTGCTATGAGTCACTGTAAGACGGTAGCAGTAATAAGAGAAAGTACTGTTACACTCCCTCGCAATATTCATGTAATCAAATCCAAACTGGAGCTCTCCATGTCGGTTTGAGACAAAACAGGTTTTACTGGATGACTAGTTTCTGTGCTCATATATCTTGTTTTAAGAATTATTTATTGCTGCTCCATCTATTAGGTCACAATAGACCACTATCTGTGTTTATTTAAACATTGCTGCAATTTGATATTCAGCTACTAAGGGGACAGATGGACAGAGTTTTTGAAAACCCACTGGATACACAGGAATAAGGATAACAAGGCAATTATTCATCAAGCAAACAGTGAACTGGAAAAATATCTACAAAAAACAAGCTCATAATTTCTCTGTACACATAAAACTGTATTATTTAATAATAATAATAATAATAATATAATAATCCCATGATTTTACTACCCAAGTAATAAATACTACAATCATCTTGAAAACTCCATTTGATGTTGTTGTGATGGCTCGCCACATAACATGGCAGGGTTTTGGGGAAGTTTGTCCCTTCGTTCATAGAAATACTCCAGCACACACAATGCCTTGATGTAAGAAATGCGACCTTTACCTATTTGTATGTTATATCACTGATTTGCGTCGCATTCTTATTTTGAATTGTGCTGCTGGGAGAGGAAGGAGCATTACCCGAAGGGACTTAAAACTACTCTCGATCTGAAGTCATCTGTCTCATGGAACCTCCAGACGATAGTGAGGGCATGTCGATAACAAAAACATTTTCTTTTCGTATGAAATTCCTTTACGTCACCACAGTAAATACATGTATAAAAAGTGTGAATGTCACAGCTTTTGACATTGTTCTTTGTTTAGAATGTTTAAATTTTTTTTAATGTTTACCTTCCATCTTGACAAATGTCTGTTCACTACAAAACTTT
>NW_019059618.1:424704-458040 GCF_000696155.1 Zootermopsis nevadensis
TAAATGTGTCATAAAAAAGAGGGGAACAAGCTAGTATTTTCAGCAGTTTTTATTCATTCTGTAAAAGTATGTTTTCATGAAGGATTTTTATTACTTTTTGAACACTGGATCTTCTTTCAATTTAACTGTTTCAGTTACAATTCCTGGTTAATCCCTGCAGAGGTTCGCTTTTACACTGACTTTACACCTGCTCAACACAGATGAACACGGAAGGGACAATGGGTATGTATCTCTACTGTACTCCATATGCCTGTGGCAAAAAAAAGTAATAACTATGTACATTTTTTTACCACAAAGGGTTAACTGATAACTGTAAAAGAATCAGGTATATAATAACAAACAGGAATGAGCCCAGCTGCCTTTGGCAACTGTCTCTCCCCCTCATAAAATGTATTCTCAACAAGTACCCCCATTCTGTAGTGATTACATAACAGAGTAGATGGATTCTAATCTTTGTACATTTCTTCCTTGGGGAGAAGGATCAGGATGCGTAAACAGACCAATCATCAAATATTTGCATTATGTATGTTATGTATATACAAAATAAATAATTCTCTGCAACATATTCTACACAGGTTGGTCTTTTTACACAAGGAAACACTCTTATGACATGTCATACATGGCACATCACCCATATGAACCCATAATTTACAATTGTACTTCGAAAGGGAGAAGATTGTATAAAGGAACAAGGACAAAAGTCACAAACCATTTGAATTTCATTGATCAGCTCCTTAACAGTTGCACACAAACTTAATGTGCTCACTTCCAGTCTTTTCTTATAAAAAAAAAGTTTAAAATATACAAACTGTGATGCCCCAGACAATTTCTAACTGTAAAATGGCATTTTCCATCAACCTCAAGTGCTACATGTTTAACAGTATTACACAGTTTTTAGAACTAGAAGATGTCATCTGTACAAAATGTACACCATAAAATATACAACTAGTCATTCACATATTTACCCATTCACACAAACTTTCAATATTGATATATACAAAACAGGACACATTCCAACTGAAGGGGTAAACTAATTACTCGATTAACATCAAGCAACAGTTTGTACTATTTCATAATATATGATATATATATATAATTTGTTTATATATAGATAATTATATATATAAAGTTATATGTATATTTATATGTGGTAGTTATAATACAAGACTTCCCATTTCCCTAAATTATGTAAAAACTGAAGAAATAAAAGCTAATAATGTCTTTACAAATTCACTTAGGTGGTATGGATTTTGTGAGTAGGCTCTGTCAATTGTTTTTTCTTCCAAAATGATCTGGAAGGGGGCTGGAGATAATCACCGGCGCAGTCCATCTGGCTGATGAAATCACGAGGCAAAGTACCATATCACAGGAAATAAAGATTCCTTTGCCATGGACAACTGATGTAACTCTTACAATAAATCACAACTTTCCACATTCAGAACACACTCTTGTAGTATCTCGATCACAACGTAACACCCTCCATCACAACTGGTTTCAACAAATTTTTACTGTCATTTGATGTTTAACCACCCCTAAAATATGCAAAATGGTTTCAGTTCATGTGTTTTTGCTTGGCAGTTTGCTAGCACACTTCATAAAATGATTTGGCCCCCTGCTTAAAATACCACTATTTTATTCAGCATGCTCAATTTCACCTAAAGAATAAATAACAAAAAAGTTTTTCAAAACTAATAAACTAGACAATTTTTATACTCTGATTTCATTCCCATCATATTTCATAAAAGAAAACAGAAAAATATAAAATGGATTATTTTGCCTTTGGTTACTTTTCACAGTGACTGGATTGCTTTCTTATTATTTGTCCCCCACAAAATATACACAATGTAGAATATTTTGTGAATCTTTGGCTACAGTTTTGCATGCCAGTCAAAAAAATAATGCAGACTTCTCCACTTAACAATAGTTGATTTCTTATAATTGTATCATCATGATTGTCAGCTTCCTTGGGAGAGGATTTAACGTGAACCACATTTGCTTTCCTTCACTTTTACAGTGGCTTAAAATGCCACATTCCACCACCACAGTTTTGAAACTTAAGACTATAATGTAACAGATTATTGCTGAGACCATCTTGTGTGGGCAAGTCTCTCTTCCTCCTATTGAAATTTAAGAATTTAACTTGTATTTTCTTCTAAGACATTCATTCACCTGTTGGCACAACCACAAACATGGCTATACTTTGCCTCTAATGAACACTGGATGCACAGGGACATACTTCATTCAAAAACTACACTGTCTTATGCAACTATGTAGGTCAGACTAATGCAGAAGTCATGTGGTAGAGCTGCATTAAAGCCTGGATGTGTACTGGCAAGCAGGACAGACGGTCTCGTGTGTTTGAGTCCAGTGCTAACCACGATAATGCATTATAACCTTCAAGGACATATCTGAAATAAATCAAAAATTTGTTTTGAATTTGTGTAAACAAAAAATAATTTCCGATACAGGTACCGATAATCATATCTGAAGTTATATTAGAAACATACTTGATTTTCTGTGACCATTATCCTCCAGTGGCATTTCTTGATCTGGTTTCTCTAAGGAACAATTAGTCTCTCACTGAACATTTAATTGCCATCTTTAGTTTTAATATTCTCAAAAGAATTCTATTGTTACCCATGCATAACATATGTTCATATCACTGTACTGGTTTACTAGCAAATACAGTATTTAAAGCAATTACAATATGCCTATTTGTCATCTCTGGTAAGAGAGTACCTAACTGAACCTACATAATTCAGGATGAGATTCTGGGTGCATATCCACCCAACTCCCGATGTCCCACGGGACGCACTTCCCGAGACCCTCACAAGGGCTGCACCTTGACCCATCTATCTCTTTTCTTTCTCTCCCTCCCACCCACGCCTCATTTGACACCTGCTCCCATTAGCTTGGGGCAGGCTACTACATTCACGGTCCAGTTCCTACAAACCTAGCCCCACCCACCCAATTGGCACATTCATCGCCCTGATGACAGAGGCAGTATGATCTCTGAAACGGTAAACATCTACTATACTACACAGCGCAAGAACCCAGAAGACAGAAATCTTCATACTCACTGCTGTGAAAACATCAAATCATACACTTTTATGTACCTGTTAATATACTGTCACAAAAACTCGTAAAGAAAGAAACACACCAACATAAATACACAATAATGAAGCACAAAAGCGTTTGGTGGTAAATAATAACTTGTACATGGAAGTATGTAGGAAATGTCTGTGAAATGAAACTACAATAAAATATCCAGCACAAATAAAAATATTAATATTTCTTTTCTCAGCCAACTTCACTTAATACACACACACATTAATTTCATGGATATTAAAAATGTTACAAAGACTTATATGTCTGATGAAGAATATTTTAAGATAAATTCAAAGGAATGCAATTGGGAATGATAAGACAAGTGAAAGGGCTGACTTCTGAAAATAAATGGCAGTACAAGTGTGTGAAGCATAATGATGATCTATAAAATGAAATTTTAATGGAAAATATCATAAGGGTGCTGTGCAACCTGTGAACATGATTAAGATACATACACAGAACCTGTGACATTCATGTCAAACAATTAACAAGCTCATAAATTGTATTCATTACCAAAATACATACAATATCCTCATGCATCCTATGCACCATGCATTTAGAGGTATTACATCTGTCTTGTCCCACAAAGTAAATTTACAAATTTTAAAAATTTCTAAACCTTCAATTCCCACATTTAAAATTCATATTTAAACACCTATCCATCCTAACGTAAACAGAACATAACATGTCTTAACTTACCGTAATGGACCCGATTTAACCTAACCTAACCTGGCCCAGCAAAAAGTCTTAACATACACAAACACTCTGAATCCCACAATGAGACATCTATGAAGCTTCTGAAGCTAGGAGTGTTCAGACTTTAGACATTTCACAGTATTACAGAAATACAGAAAATGGACTAAAATCCTTGAACGTTTGGTTGTCTCAGGATGAGAAGAATGTTTTTACCTGAGCACATCTGTAGTGTACTGAGAGTCTAGAGGGTGCACAGTGACAGCTGACTGCTGCTGCAGGAGGTCATCAGAATTCTGTTGAATAGCTGGGCTGTGGAGATGCAGTGCATTCTTCAGGAATGCTGGGCAGACATTCTCCAAGTGTGGGCAAGAGGCCCAGAACCACTTGGGCATTCGACCTGTGGGAGCAGTTGACACAAAATATCCCAGTGCTAATGGTTGCTGGTGTAATGTCCCAACTTCCTCTTGAGTATCTACTCCAAGACCTCCACCACCCTGAAAGAATAACAAGATTGGAAAGGTGTACTCTTTGAAGTAAACTGAAATGCCAAAGTTGTTCTTCACACCACATTAACAGGGAAAAACAATGGAATCCATGGTCATTGCTGCAATGTTATCTGACAATGACCTCAGTTCACAGTATTTGTTTATACTGAAGTGCAAAGAGCACATAATAACCCAGGGCTGTGGAGTCGGTACTAAAATTTCCGACTCCTACTCCTTCATGAAAGCTCAATATGTATTAATAATGGTAAACTTACTAAAATGGTAAGTGTTACCATAAGCGATTTCATCACCACCACGCTAATCATCAGGCTACTTTTTAGACTTATAACCTATATTTAAATATACGGGGTCCCCAGTGGCTGCGCGGTCTGAGGCGCGGGCCTTGTGCCGCTTGGTCGCTGGGACCATGGCTTCGAATCCCACTCAAGCCATGGATGTTTGTCTGCGTTTATCTGTGTTGTGCTGTCCTGTGTACAGGTAGAGGCCTTGTGATGGGCCGATCCCTCGTCCAAGGAGTCCTACCGAATGTCTATAGATCAAGCCAACGAAAAGTTGGGAACTGCAGTGCTCAGGCACTTGAAGAACGGGTTGTTCCCAGTTTCCCAGTATTTAAATATATGTCTAATGGTTATTGCTGAAATCTGTTGATTTGTAGACAGTTTGTATTCTTAAGGTACTGGAGCCAAAGTTACAAGGCATCGCACACCATGTGGCTCAACGCGTCGTTGAATCTCCCGCCGCTGGCGGCCCACACAGTAGCGAAAGTGTTCATAAGATTTTATGTCGAGGTCGGAGTCGGTACATTTTTACCGACTCCAACTCCACCTAAAATTGCTTCCGACTCCACGGCCCTGTAAAAACCACCTTTGGGCCATTTCTCCAATTTAATTAAGTGGCATTACATCCTTAAGAGTTGCAAAAAAATAATAACATAAATAATGCCAATAGTTAAAATGTACATACTTACTAAATGTGACAAAATGGAGGGAAAGAAAACTGTGATCCACAAATAACAGCATATTCTTCCTCAATTTGGGTATAGTATTTTGATATGAGATCTGTCCAAGCTATAATTCAATGACTGCCTAGTCATTGTCATCTTTCATTTTTAAAAATATCAACATAGCAAGTTCAGAGCTGGGTATTCACTGGACAACTGTTCATAAGATGTACAAATAAAATCTGTGATATCAGCTATTGATGATACTGCATGTTACTTAAGTTCACAGGCAATATTGTTCTGAATTTGCTGTACTGATGCACGTAAGACAGAAGGAGGAAACAACTATCTGAGCAAAGATATATTTCCTGATGAAGCAACATTGCACATGACAGGAATAGGCATAACTGATGCATCTGCAATTTTTAAAGACTTAATAATACCTACAAATAAAAGATAAACTCCTAAAATTAATGTGTAATGTGCACTCACAAACAGAAGCGACAGGTTTGTTTTTCTCTGCACAAAAAGCAAGTAGTTGTATGTGTAACGGGGGCCAGTATGCTCTCTGACATTGACTCCTGTCAGACTTATTTCCACACTGACTACTAGTATACTTACAAGACCAGAGGTCATTCAGCACATGACATGGCATGGCATGAGTGGAGAGAAGGTGATTTTAATGAAACTGAGCACACTACACCAGAACTCACTATGATTGACTGAAGAAAACTAAAAATGCAATTCTGATTGAATAAGTGACTGGATCAGGAATCCCCAACCAAGTGGGTGGATCCTCCACAATGGTGTCATCACACAGTGAGACACCCAGTCCACACAAAGGTAACTGACCCCAAACAGTGGCCACATTAATAAAGGCCAAAAGTCAAGTTCTGATGAATGCACCATAGATTGTTATGCTACGCATACATTTTGTACTTTGTTTTGTTTCTGGACATTCCTCTCATTTCATACCTAACATAGATCAATTTTCTCTCATGTAGTTTGAACTCTGCAACCATCACAATTTCATCTGTTCCTCTCTATCTAATAATTTGGAACATATCAGTCAGTTACATTTCTGTACTGAAGCAGTCTGAAAATTTAAAAGTAATAAAACTGGTTGTATTAAAGAAGTACATATTAAAATACTGTATTTGCTCAAGTATAATACAAAGTTTTTGCACACAGTAAACTTACTCGTGAAGATGCATTGCAAGGAAAGGGACTATGCTGATCTGAGGTGCCACCAACCCCACACGATGGGCTCCCAGGTTGCGAGGGTGAATCCCCTCTTCGAGGGCTACCTGTGGGACTCTGAGCACCACCAGGCCCTGTTTCAGGCCATGAGAATATATCATTGAAGTCTTGCATGCCCTCTATTCCTTCAGGCATATCATCATTCAGAGCTGAGAACAGCTCATCATCACCAAGCTCCGGGTCATTAATGTGCTGCTCCTGGAATGCTGTCTGAGAAGACTGAAAACAAAACATGCAAAGTAACACTGGGTACATGAAAACATTCAGCCTGTACAGCTGAATCAGCAGAATTCTGGTCTGGTACGATATTAAATTCACCCATCTCCAACAATCTCTAGACTATTTAAGGCTCAACACCACAGGCACATTCAGAGCAACGTGGAGATCCCAAATATGCCGTAAGCCAGGGTCACCATCTACCATCATCACAGTTAAACCAAAAAAGATCATCCATATCAACTGATACTACAACTTCAAAAGGAAAGGAAGCTGCAGCAACACTATTCAATGTGCATCAGGCTTTCTTCGCTGTCACATCTATCTACTTCACACAACCTCCCTCCAAAAGAAACTTGGGCCTGGAATGGTTCTTATATTCTCAATTGCATCCCTACTGGCCACACACACACAGGTCAGGACGATGAGGAATGTTTGCATGATGGGACCTCCATTTTAATGGGAGTCCCAAAAGGAATCACTGGTATCATTCTGTCTTCACTCATAATGAACAAAACTCCACACCAAGACCAACCAGATAAAACTTATAAAATACTCAGTGACTGTTCTCATTTAATATGGTGCTATCTCAAGTGAGGTTCCCGTGGCAGTTTACTCTCCAGAAGAGGAAAAGAAAAAACTGACAGATGAGGCAAACAGTAGAATGCTATCATTAATATACAAAGTGAGGTTTGGAAGAAAAAGCCCAAGATCATGTGAAATGTCCACACAGGTCTTGGCTGCAGAGAAGGAAAACGCTTTTTTCAATGTGACAGGCAATTTGCACTAACTTGAATCCAAAGTTCAACAACAAAAGTATTCTGGAGACTGTAAAAGACGGTGAAATCAAAAAATTACAGTGATGTCGACACAGACCAGTTACCCTGTTGACGGAAATTGCGAACGTCTGCCTGGTAGACTGTGGCATGCACACCAAGTGAACAGAATACAGGTAAACCTCGAAATATGACTCTGTTGGCATTCATATTTATGGCTCAGCATACAAACATACGTAACGAAAGATGTGCATTAAAAATATTCTTCGATGTCGTAAACATGTGATAAATATAAGAAAAATTATTACCATGTTTGCAAATAATAGGCTTTGCAACTTCAGAGTTTCAATCAGTAGCGACGAGTTGTAATCGCTTTTTCTCCCTATATTATTGTTTTCTTTTGCCATATACATGTACAGGCCAGTTTTTCGGGTTTGTGGTCTTCGTTTCTGTATTCTCCTCTTCGAGGTAATAAACTTTTCTTCTGCCATGCTTAGTTTTCAGGCTACAGGCACTGCCATCACCAGCAACTAGACTCAGAACACTTTTTTTCCAAAGATTTGACCCGCCTGTTCGCTTTCTGGTCTCAAGAAATGTGCATGCTAAGTTTGGTGCAAATCAGCATATCCACCTCAAGCTATAAGCGACCAAACACACAAATAAAATGTAAACCCTCAACTTAAACTGTATTTATAAGAAGACAGTGTGTTTGCACATGGCTAGAATTTGTTGTTCTGTATTCTCAGTAAGAGAACATCATCTTAAATAAGCTTTTAAAAATATGTTGCTTTGTCTACATGTTCTAGTATGTAATATCCCAAAAAGATTTATATATATTCAAGAATCCACTGTTCTTGCCACTCAGCTGTATGCAGATGAGGGCATGTAGTGTCAATAACAGGGTACACACTAAAATCAGTTGATTTTGCCTCTTTTCACTCTGTAATGAAGAATGGAATAATTTTGGTGGTAATTAATGTAACATCAAAAAAGATACTTACTTTACAAAATAAATTTGTTGGATTAATAGCTGGTATCAAACCTAGATATTCTTGTAGCATTCTATTTAAGAGATTAGATAGCTTAGCTCTTCCACGTGAATACATATTAATGAACTTACCTCTTGTTTTCAGGAGAGTACATATTATGCTGGCAGTATTTTCAAATCTACTATCAACTCTCACAAGTCTTATAAACAAAAAGGCATAAATTGAAAGTCTTTTTATAATGTAAATGAATGGGAAGTCAATGACATGTGTTCCCGGCACCCAAACATTGACGACTTAAGTTCCTCAAAAATTGACTTTGCCTTATCCGTGATAGCAATTTGAGTCAACGGAATGTTTTTTCGATTCATGTCATCCACCCATAGCAACAGTAATTTCTCCATTGTTTCAAAAAGTTTACTTCCGCTGACTCACTTGCGTTGCACTTACTCTCGTAGCCTGCTGCATTGACTGTTTTATTTTATATGAATTTTTCATTAAGGTAGTCACAGCGGAAGGAGGCAACTTCATACTTCTGCACACATTACGACGGGTATCACCACCTTCTATTCTACGAATTACGCCCATCTTATCTTCTAACGCAATAGACCTACGCAACTTTTTAGCAACACATTCACTTCTCTTACCAGACATGGTGGCTCTTCTACAGTTTATAAATGTAAAACAGTTGCTACTGCAGAATAGTGGTCGAACAACAACACAAACATGTTTAGCACAGTTTTCAGCACATTCAATGTGTCAACAAGAGGTAAACTGAGTGCATTTTTCCTTACTCCCTAATCGGGCTGAAAGCAAATGACTCACCGTGAAGAGTAACCAATGCTCACGTGACTGTTGCGCAATGTTGGCGGATTTTTAGGAGATTATCTCGCAACAACTCAGCAATGAGTGCAGAGGTGACTGTATTTATAATTTTTATTCAAAATCAGCGATGTAAGAATTACGATTTAGTGTAAGAATCAGTACGAGAAACATTGTAAAACGTTATAAATAATAGTAAAATATATTTTTTCCCCTTTTTGACTTGCTGGTTTCAAAAGCGGTGTTATTCTGAATCAGCGCAAATCGAGGTTTACCTGTAACCTCATCCCTGGTCTCACCCTGCCAGCCATACTGGACCTGTACAAAACCAAACTAGCCCTTTATACTAAAAGGTAACAGGTCAGGCTGATTACCAAAGGCTGCATGACAGGTCATCCTAAAGTAATCATTGGCATCATTTAATTCTGACTCATATGGGGAAGGGACTGACTCTACTAGTTGGCATGACCTACATTCAAACCCTACCCAACCACAGAACCCATAAGCTGAGGCCCTGGCATTAGTCTCTGCTACCAAGACAAGCTCAACAATTTTGGACCATCTTCATGTTGTGTTAATCGGTTCCAAATCTACATATTCCCTTATTCACATTTCATTAAACAGGTGTGCATGCATGTGTGCACATGCACATCAATGATATGGGATGGGTGTAATTTGCACCACGAGTTTCACTCAAGTTCACAAGATTCCAGACTTCAGTTCCTGTTCTGTGTCCTCTCTGAACCCATTCATCTTGAGTGCTGGACCCAAAATTCAGGTGCAACCTAACCTAACAAATGATTCAGAGTCAGGTTTGGTCATTATTCCCCACTGACCAATGGCTGTACAGCTGAAAATTTCAACCATATAAACATCACCAGTGGTCAATCTCATTATTCCCTTTGGTGGAGGTGGTCTCTGAAATTTTGAGCCTTTGTTCACAAATGATATGGCTTGTTGCCTGATAAGATTTTAATGAGTTTAGTTGCTGTGAAAACTAAGTTTTACAGATAGATGTTCCTGAAGTAAAGAAAACTTATGTCACCACAAACACTGATTTTAAACTGCACAAGATGTGCAAACATTTACATTCACTGTGTATAGGTGATGATGAACCTGTAGCTAATATTAATGGCAGCTCTGACAGTTCCTTGCTAAACACATCCTGCCCCAATGAAGAACAACTAAAGATGTGAACCATTTATGGTTATATACTACACAGCATTTTGTGAGTGTTTCATAATATTCTGCACCAGCTACAAATAAATTACTTGCAGTATTTTAAAAGCAGGCACATATTACTGGCCAACAGATCCTATAAACCACTGCTACATTTAACCTCATCTCTCACTGATGAAAATTACTCTCTCTGTTTGGGTGGACATCCATTACAAAATGGAAACTACACTTCAATAGCTTTCAAATGTGTCTGAAATTAAGTCTCCAGGTCAATAAGACCTAAATTACATGAATTTTAAGTTGTGCAGTATCAAAAGCTGCTGCTTTCTAAATTTTAAGCCCCTCCCACCCTCAAAAGACATGGATAGCTAAAATCTGGCATTTTAACTCACTGGAATACAGTCTATAAACACAGCAAACTGCAAATGAAATCAAAAGGGGTGAGGGGTTTGAGCTGCATTGAACTGACATGGTATGAGCCATAATTATTTTCTGGCAGAGTTCACATAATAAAACTACTTAGTGAAAAAACAAAACATAATCATCTTTAGGTTTAAAATGAGTCACTGTATGCTCAAAACTTGTCCGAACACCAAACACCTGGTTCCCGCATATGCCTCAACCAATGAAATCAGATAAATGTAAAACAACTCTGCTCACTCCCTATACTATATCATGTACTGCAGAAATCTGAAGATGAACTACTAAGCAATGACATCAGACAATTCAAACATGTTTAATTTTAAGTAAATAATTTAATCCCTTGCATTTATAATTAACAAGGTTTTTTTTATCATGAACAATTAGCGTCTGCGTGCTGACCAACATACCTGACTTGTAGCAGAAGTAGGAAACACCAGGATATGTGTGCAAGACACATCATGAGGTGTTGATAGTTGGCAGTTCACAGCTGTCTGGCTAAACCTCTCATCTGGTGTGAACTGATCAGGCATCAGTCGCAGTGCCGAGTCAGGTTCCAGTGACACGAGACATGCACTCAACACACATGGAACATCATTTGGGTACATGAGGTTGCACTGCTCACAAATCTCTTTTAAGTGCTTTGAAGCCTTCAGCAGGGATTTACGACTGAGAAGCCAACTCCAACCTATAAAGAGCATAAAACATTAAAGGATGTACATATATGTAGCCTTGACAATCATGTTTATTTTGCACAAGCACCATAATTTATGAACACATTCAAGTACAACTTTTTAAAATACTCACTGGGCCCATTAAGGAACACCATTTTCAATGACTCCCCCAAACTTCCTCTTCCTCTGTGTGTGTGTGTGTGGGGCGCCTGAACTTACGTATACAGATACATGT
Source organism: Zootermopsis nevadensis (assembly GCF_000696155.1). The sequence goes on from NW_019059618.1 coordinate 436,523, forward strand.
GGACATGAAGGAAGGCAGTTCATTGTTTCCTTTTGCTCAGGTGCTTATTACAAAAAGCAATCTTCTGAATGGCAGATCATGAAACAGCTCAATATGTGACACTCAACTGATTCAATCAACCCCCTTCTCTGATCTTTACTGGCTGGGACAACCATGACAAGATCCTAGGATTTACTCCACCAGAATAAACCCAAAACTTACGGACACAGCCCTCCTTCATCCTGATTTGATTAAGTGATGCATGACATTAGCTGATCATCTCTCGTTTCTGAAGTGTAAATTGAAAAATGAAAGTACAGTGAAACCTCGATGCATCGTTTTCGGCGGGGGTGGGAAATAAAAACGATGAATGCGGGAAAGCATTAAAAATTTAAAAAAAAACAATGTTTCTCTTTCAAAGTTACTTCTTTTTACCAAAAAATTCTTTAATGGACAACTGGTTTGTCAAAACTTTACGTTTTAGACCAAACAGAGCACTTTCCACGTTCAAAATGTTTTCCTCGTCACGTTCACTAATATTAAGCGCATAAAAGAACGACTTCACTTTCGCCAATGCAGCGTGCGCTTCGGCAAAACTCGGCAAAGCTTCGGGCTCGCATTCGTCGTCTGCATTTGTGAAGAAATTCACACTGCACATGCCATCTGGCATCGCTGGAACGAAATATGTGTGCACCCTAATTAAAATCGTAAAATTTCTGACAATGAGCACCGCCATTCACTCCAATATCACCCCTGCACCGCTGACCCTCATTCCAAAAGAATGTGCTGGTTGGGCGACATAACAGGTTACCGCTACTGTTTATTCCAAAAACATTGTGCGTCTTTCGGAATTAAATTCTAAAAATATCACGTAAATTTCGTTACAATTTCTCAGAAACGATCATTGCGGGAAAATTGTGTGCTGGGACTAAGATTTTTTAAGGATCGATGCGATAAAACGATAGTTCGAGGAACGATAGAAGCGGGAAAATGTAACATTATTTTATATGGGATGTATTCGGGACCGAACAAAACGGACGATGCATCCGGGAAAACGATAGTTCCGGGAACGATGGATAGAGGTTTCACTGTATTTACACTGATCTAAATCTCCAAATCTTCCTAAAAACAGGGATTTTAAACCAAGCTCCTTTTAGACAAACTGTCCTGTACAGAGAACATTTTGTTTGTTACATTATAATGGAGAGCAAAATGTGCCTTCATCTATCAGTCACAGGAAATTATTGTTCATCACAGCTTCCCTCAACAGTACCTGTAGCAAGAGATTTTAAAGGATAGCACTGGCGTCTTCTGAATTTAGTTTCCAAAAATTTCCAGCCAGGAATTCATTTGTAACTGGCAAATCTAGACATCTCAACACTGCAGCATGAATATATGGCCCCAGACCCAATCAATAACATCAGTATAACTTTTGCAACAGCACGAGCTGAGCTGCAGCCAAATACACAAACACCATCTGACATTCAATTTTCCAGATACATCACTGTCAAATGAGGCAACAAAGAAGCTATTGCTGCTATTTATATGTATGAAGAAGACTGAGACATGCTGTTAACCCTGGACATCAAAGATAATCGAGCTGGAACCGCATGAATAAACTCAGTTACTTCAATGCCCATGTTACACTTTTCAATCCAAAATATTGTCCCATTTGATAGTGAATCTTGAAAATTAAACAACGGACACTGTACATCTTTGTACGAAGGATCACACTACAGAGAGCGTTTGTGCAATTTTTTTTACTCTGTACATGCAACTATAATGTTTAAACTGTGTTAACTTAAGAATATAAATGAACAGACATGTTGACATGCTGAAATATTAGCACACAACATTAAATTTCACCTTTCAGCTCCCCATGTCCTATCCTGCCGATGCGACCCACAACTAGCCTCCAAGGTCGAACACTCTGTGACATCACACCAACGATGAAATCCATTAATTTTTGCAGTCCAATGCGCCTAGCTGATGCCTTCTTCCTCCGGCTACGATTGGGGATGTCGATATTAATAGTCGCAGTCTCGAATATTTCCCCACGCTCATCAGTTGCAACAGCCAGCAGCCATCGCTGATCTTCTGACAGACAGTAGCTTACATACAGCACAGAACACTGCTCACTGCCACACTGACCAAACGATTCCCCAGACTCTGTCTTCTCCTTTACAGGAGCCAAAACATAGAGAGGCGTATACAGCCGGTAAGGAGCTCGATTCTTCTCCTGCAACAAAACCAGACCTAGTTATGTACCTTTTAACATAATGGTATATAGTTTCTATACACAGCCACCTCTAAACATATACATGGATGGATGTTCCCATGACCTTGTTTTTGAATTTCTGTCAATGTTTCTATCTCTCGGTTTAACTTAATTAACCATTCTTCCAATGACACACAAGAATTACAGATTGTACTCAACACTTCGAACAACATTCAATTTGCTAGAAGCCTAAGACACTGCAAAAACCATAAGAATCCCAGCCATGAATATTACACCCTCTTCAGCTAGGCGGTATTACAGAACAATTTATATAAGTTGTATATCTAGCACACATTATTCTATGTTGTTTCATTTACATATGTTTTGGTGCTGGCTTCTCACTACGGAGGTAGATTCATGCCAAGGTCAGCCCATGTGGGTCAAAGTGGCTCTGTGACAGATTTTTCTCAGAGCCCTTTAGCTTCCCCTTGTCAATATCATTGCAATAATGCTCCATATTCACTGATATATAGCATCTGCTGTGAACGGACAAAGGGCCTGGGGAAGGGGGGGTTGGTCAAGTGTTTTAACCCTGAAGGGGGGGTTGGTTTAGTTTCTTACTCAAGATTTTAAAAACTTGACCAACCTCCCCGAGGAGCTCCGAAAGGAGCGCTCTGCTCTAGTATCTTAAAATGCTGAACAGTAATCAACTAATACATACATCTTTGCTTTTAAGGAACATATCAGCCATGGCAGCAGTGCCAAAGCCAGTGAGTGCCTTGATGTTGGATGTGTGTGTAAGCAAGCGGCGGCACTGAGAGAACACGGAGAATGCTTGCGCTCGCATGTGATCGTTCTGCCTGATTCGATCACGTGACTTCCCCAGCTCCATAATGCTCTCCAGCGAAATTAGCTATAAAATAAGATATTACTCCTCAGAATGCTTCATAAACAGATTAATACAATCAAATTACTATGAATGTGCCTCCATCATCAGGGCAATGGAGGCAGCAAGGACCTCTGACACGTCTGTAAACATCTACTGGACTACATGGCGCAACAACCCAGAAGACGGCCATCTTCAATAAAGATGATCCTGATTATCAACTTGAATTCTAATAGTGGCTTTGTATACATATGACAAAAATGAGTCATTTTAAAATTTAATTACTTGTCACATAAACAACTTTTAAATCCGGTAAGAAAAAAGCTGTCCCAGTAAACGCCATGTAGGCGCTTGGGGCGAGAGGAGGTATAGCTCCTACTCATTCTTAACTTCGGCACTAGATGGGGGTGAGTGGTCAGTGTCATGCTCCAGCTGTGCTTTACCCCTGGGAAAGGAACCTGGTAACCACTGGATAGGAGGCCATGTGGTCCCCAGAGCCAATATGGATGCAGAGGCTATTGGAAAAATCCTCTACCCCCTCAGGGATCAAACCCCGGTCTTGCAGTCCAGAGCCAGTCACCATACTGATTGTGATACTGTGGCTCCTTTTTAAACTTGGAAAAACTGTCAAATGACATACCATGCAGTGGACCCAAGAAAATCAATTAGTAACAGAACCAGTTAATTTAAAATGGCCTGTCGTCCAGAGGAATGATTGGCCACTTTCTGGAACACAATGTTGCAACAATGGGAGCCAAGATCATTATTGGGTAACACCATTACAATGAAAACTGATGTCATTGTTGGCCCTCAACAACAACCTCAGATCACATCGTCACAGCTACGACCTTCGACACTGTTGCTGCTTTTGTTACTATTTCTTCAGTCACACTGATCGTAGTCCACGAGTCCTTGAGTTGTGGTTACCAACGAAGCAACTTGCTGTCTGTGTTGTGGCATCAATGTACTCCAATGAGTGCATGTCACCTTCCCAATCTGTCAGGGGCACTGCCTGCTCCCAAATTCACCAGAAGATCCCAAACTATGCACGAACAATTCGTATGTGGATGGAAACTGTTAAACTAGACATGATAGCGTACTGCAGCTTTACCATGACAAAATGAGAAATGTCATCAATGCTTATTTCTCCGTCATTACTTGTGCAGTGCCCCGCATGCCAAGAAGGCTGCAAAGTGTGGCATGAGACTTAACTTACCCTTATGCCAGCAATGCTGATGGTGGGCACTTTGAACATTTATGACTTCAAGCATACGCTACAAGAGGCCAACAAACATACAGGTGAATAAAGTATACATACATATTTTAAGGACAATCTGTAAATGCAGCCTTGAGACTTTCCTTGTTTACTCTATCACATTTATACTGCAAAAACATTCATAAAATGCAACATACCTGTACACTGATATTGTTGCGTATACTTTCTGGAACAGCAGAGAGAACAGTGGTGAAGCAGCGGAGCAGGCCAAGACAAGCTAACCTCTGCAGGTCTGTGCTGTCACTGCCTATTGTGAACGGATCCACAAGATAGACCACCAGGGCTGGTGGCTCCTGGTCGTCCTCGTCGTGGCTGCTGTCACTACCTCCACTCGACTGGCCACTGGACAATGGGTCGCGGCTGCTCAAACTGCCTTCACCATCTGCACATAACACATACACACGAGCTGAAGTAACACATTCCACAGAGACCGAGAAGCTAATAGTTACCAAGCTAGTCAAACAATCCCCTGCTTTGGTTTAATTCCATGTAAATGGCTAAGAGACATAAAATTTCTTCATTATTACACAACCCCGCATTCTGACCAGTAGTTTGTAAGACTTTTTTGTCATGAAGGTGGAGTTCTCACAGTATCACCTCAACCTTACAGATTCAAATACCCAAGGCTTTTCTAAGAATTCAAACTACAACCTCCAACACAATTTTCCGAAATCAATTTCAATATTATCTTCTTTGCTCAGGGTATGGAGCTGTGGTGGGCTCTTGTAAACGCAGTAACAAATCTTTGGGTTTCACAAAAGGTGGGGATTTGGCTAGCTGAGCGGACTGTTAACCTTCTTAAGGATTCTGTTCCGTACATTTATTTAGTTACGGCTTATCTAATTAGTGTTCAAAGTGAATGCCTTAAGACATCTTGGTTCAACTAACGGCCACGGGGTCTCCCTGACCTGCGAAGATTAATCATCGCTGCCATCTCACAAATTGATCGTGAATGCTGGAGTTGGTATAGGCAGAAATGGATTATCAGCTTGACGTCTGCCACGTCACAAAGGGCGGACACATAGAGCATTTATGAGGCATGTAAAATAAATTTGGAGAGTTTCTCTTTCTATCGGCATATCCTATGTTACCATCCATTGCACCATTCAAGTCTAGCGATCTTTTGTAAAGTGTCAGGGAATTATGAATAACCGTGTACACACGTTGTTTGTCCACGATTTGTTTCACTGATGAAAAGAATTGTGCTGCGAGACAAGTACTGCAAAATGACAGATACATTTTGCATTGCAAATTTTCTGAGGCTCAGAAAAAACTTCCAAAACTGGGCAGTGCCATCTGCTGTAGGAATTACAGGAAGTTTTTCAAACTTCACTCTTAATACTGTATTACATTTCAATCCAGTCACTTCCATCTGTACATTATATTACACTTTTGTCAATGAAAGTAAAAAAAATATATGCCAAATATTTAAATTAAAACAATTAAATTTTGTTTTGTCTCGAGAAGTATTCATGAACCATTTTTGGGGTCACAATGTGCCTTGCACGGTACATATTGATCACAACTTCCTTAAATATCACTAATTCTGAAATTAAATACCTGAAAACATCTTACCGTGGTCTGATTTTGGTGTGGAGGGAGCTTTGTCCGGTATTTGGCCCTGATTACTCTCCGGAGTTGAGGGAGGAGGCATGGGTGAAGGCAGAGGTCTGTCCACTGCAACACGGAGAGGCTGTGAACCCTCAGGAGGATCTAATAATGTTTTGTCCAACGGCACCTGTGACAGATGTGGAGCTAAATGGTGCCGGCACACCTAGAGGTTAAAAAACATTTCATAAGAGTGAGCTTGCAGTTCAATATTTCATCCACAGTCTTAATTAAGCACTTCATTTCACTTTTAGAGAACAAATAATTCTGAATTTTAAAGAAGTCAAGTTTTGAAAGAAATTTCATGCATGCAGCCAAACACTACAGCAAACTAAACACCACATATCACAGTTTTTTATGAACCATAAGCACATGTGCTACAAATGACATACCAAAAGAAAAAATGAGCTAAAATACTAACAAAATGTCAACTTATATGTGGCTGAGAATGAAACATACGTGAAACTGCACAGACACTTGACAGCAATTAAACAGCTGCACCTGAAGATTAAGTGACAAAAGCTTGAAACACTGCTACCAACATTTCTGTACTTCAAAATAAAAAAAAATTGTAGTGACATTGTTAACAATCTTTTCTCCTATATACACTAATGGCACGAGTTTGCATTGTGTGATGAAGTACATGAAATCTGGGTTTAGAAATACTTACTGATGAAAGAAATGTTGGTGCTTGTGAATTTAAAAATTACCAATTATGAACCTTATATAATAGCATTCAACAGCAAACTTCTCCCTAACTTATTTAAATACACTGTGATTTCACTGAAATAAGAACAGAAGTTCCCCTTCATTTTGGCAAAAATTTCCCCTCTTCCTTTCAGATCATACAGGCATGTTTCCTTGAAAAATTACACTTTGTTTCAATCTGTTAGGAGTTTTGTATTAAATTTGTCTGCATTTGAAACAGTAATGGTTGCATTTTATATATATTGTACATATTCCTATTCTTAACTCTCAGGATTATGTAAATTTTGGTCATCACAAGTACTCAAGTTCATGCCCTGACAGAACAGCACATAACAAAGCAAGATATGGCAGCAGAACAACTTGTGAAAAGTGGCACATAAACTACAAAAATGCATCTCCATTTCAGAAAGAAGATGATGATGTTCATGTCATAAGTCATAAATTTCATACAAAGCAAATCAGAAAAACTCACTTGTATGATATTACAATGCTTCGTCTGCCTCCAGGAAGGACAAGGAGCTTATGGGACTGAAAGTCCAAACAAAAGAAATACTGTGACCACGCCACCTCAGGTACACAGAGTAGGCCCGCCTGCTAGCTTCTCCACCAGCCAAAAACTACTGCGCTGACTATAAGGCTCTGTTGTATTTATGTAGAGATAAGGTACTTACTTGAGCATACAGTTTGAGCATATTTGTAGTTGGATTATCTCCAAGCATTGTAAACCACTCGTCAACAGGTTCCTTTGCCAATTTGACAGCAGCTGTCTTTCCAACTCTGAGAATCCCATCTCTCAAAACTTTGGTAATAGGGCAGTGACGGCCTAGACGGCAAACCTACGGCAAATGAAACAGACTTGTAAATTGAGCAATCCTTCATCACCATCACTCACAGAAACCTCATTATCATTAATCAGATGAATCACAACTCAGTTTAAAGCAACCACCTTTTAATATAGGCTCTGCTGCATGCTAAGAGTAGCGCTTAATGCCTTATACCAACTGGAAAACAGTTAAATAAAATAATACTCTGTGGGTACATTACAACATTCTGGGGCAAGGTGTCTCCTAGTCAGGGTTTATGCAGTACATATATATCTTATTCTTCTTCTGCTTTTTTCCTCTCTGTTTTGGAGGTTGCGTCATCTATTCAGACATTTGGTAGGACTCCTTAGACGAGTGATTAGCTCATCGCAAGGCCTCTACCTGTAGACAGGACAGCACAACACAGAAAGACGCGGACAAACATCCATGCTTGGACTCCCAGGATTATTAACCCACCCAGGGTTTCCACCTGTTGAGGTAAGAACCCTGAAGTTTTAGTGGGTTTCTTGCTCCCTCAGGCTTGTCTTCCTTTGGGGCTTTACCCACTCCCAGTAGCCTTACCTTCACTAGGATAGATCATCCCTTGGCTTCCACCACCTTCAGCTAAATCACCCCAGGGTCTTGGCCACAGAATCAGAATACTTCATAGTGATACAACCCAGCCGACTCAATCTAAATTCCAACACTGGTGTTTGATTCTTGACCAAAATTCACTTGCTATAAATGCTGTGTGGGAAGGATTACTGCGATGATGCGAAATTTGCTTGTCCAGCGAAGGATTTACCATTTTCAATGGACGCACTACCACAAATGTTCCAAATCTTGAAGGAAGAATGTCTGTTGACACTTTTGGAGGAATAAATTTGTATGAATAATTCCTTTGCCACAAAAAACAAGTTCAAAAAAGTGTTAACTTTAAATGCTTCACTGGTATTGGAGATTGTCAACTTTCATGATGGTGTTTGCATCGTTTTATTTCTGGGTCCTATTGGATGACCAATCTCTCATCAATAATCACTACTTCATCCAAAAGGTCAGTCTTCCAACAATCTTCATGTTCCAATTCTTCTTCTGTCTTCCAAACCACCAATTAGCAATAATTTCTCACCATTGCAGTCAATTTTTCCATATTTTTATCAGCTTTTGAGGTTGCTGAGTCCAAAGTTTTGTCTCTAATGTCTATCATTCCATACTGAAACTGCTTAACTGATGCAAAAACCTGTGTTCCCTGTCCATAAACTTGCCTTAATATCTTGGACAGGTTTAGTGGCATGTTTCTGTATCTTACTAAAAGTTTAATGTTGATCTCTTGTTCTATGAATTTAGAATGCATGTTTCTTGCAAAAACAGACAAAAATTGTGCTAAAAAACCAGATTCCAAATGTAATACAAATTGAATTCCTAAGACTATGACACAGAACATACAGTCGCACGGCCCAAGGTTTGCCAACTGCTGAATGCAGTTGTTTCTTAAACGCTTACCTCATACGTTGCACTAAGCTCTCTGAAGAAGGTGCGCACCCTTTGAAGAATGTAATCGTTGTCAGGAGCAACAACAATGTAAGCCACATCTCTGGCATAGGAATATGGTTCAAGGAGCAGCTTCTCCCAGTACTGAATAGCATAAGGTGAGAGTGAGAGCCAATCCTTCTCATGGCCAACCATTAACGACGGGATAGGCTGAGGCTCACAACGATCATCAGTCCCTGAAACATGCCAACTTGCATTAGTCTAATGAGTGACTGCAGTTGCTGGACATTTCTCACCTTGTTGCATGCGGGCTATGGCAGTCCTGCACTGTTGGCTTACACCACAAACTATCAACCCTTTAAAGACACTCTACGTACGACTGTAATCATGTTAACTTTGTGGAGAATTTAAAAGAAGAGCATACATACAAGTGGACGGATTTCATTTTTTGAGTTCTTCCATCTGTTAAACTGCCCACATTTTGATGATTTACTGATATACTGCGTTGTGACAAACATGTTTTCAAGATTTATGAACGCAGTGCACTACTGTTTAGGTGCATTATTGGCCACAAATATTTTATCCCTTTAACATTTAACGGAAATGAGCCAAAAACTCCGAAGAACCTACAAATATAAATGCGTTTAACAATAGGAAATGCTGTATTATTTCTAACAAAAGTAATCTGTCATTCTATTATGGCTTCCTCAGCCAGCAAACTGATGTAGTTTAACCTGGTCATGACAAAGGACAAAAAATTGTAGTGGTCTAAATGCTCATTGTAGGGTTATTACTGACCAACATGCAACACACTTTACACATATATTCAAACAATGAATGGTTACTTTTACTGCACTAACAGCAGCATGAACCTGTACCACACATTTTAAACTGCCTGCTTGTATGTCCAAAAACTTTACTCAGCACATTAAAGTCCATTAGAAACTGACTACTTGTGCGGCAGCTCACTATACTGACCTCTGCCGGCAAGTCTGTGGAACTGCCGCCACGTAAGCGGCCCTTTCACGGTGTATGGAGCATCCCAGAGTCTGGTTGTACACTTCTTATGGATCACCTCCTGCAAAAGAGGCCTGAGGCTCTTCATTACCCAGACAATGTCCTGATTACATTGAGGTCCCATGGCCCTTAGGTAAGGCCACCTGTGGACACACGGTGTATTTGAACTCCTGCCTCCATGTTGCATTATTTGCTGCTGTCTCTGCTGCATCTCCTCTACTTTGCACATAGCGACCGTCGTGCTTTCCAACAACGCCTGGCGTCCCTGTTCTAATGCCACGTGGGTCACGTCGTTACCATCCATGAACTCCAACGCATTCACCGTCGTACCATAGGGCACATCGGGTCCCAAATTACCGCGGAACTGTCTCGATGCACGATACAAAGAGTTACTAGAACTCTGAATAATCACACACTGTTCTTTTAACAGTTCCATAACATTCTGTGGAACCAGATCCACTAAATCACCTGCAGTTAAGTTTTCTTGCCCACTTTTACTGGTGTTTGGAAGAAGGTAGGCCAAAAGTGAACCCTTCCTACGGTCACCTGGATCCTCAGCAATACCTGTAATTTCTAGCTCATCCTCGTAAAACAGACCTGAACGATGGGAAAGCCTCCTGTTCACAACAGCACTAAACCCACAACTGCACCTTATTGGGTCCTCTTCGGTAACCATCGCCATTACACTAGGTGCGACACCATGATGCCCTGGGGATGAGCCCATCACATATGATGGGGCAGGACCATTCATTCCCATACCTGGGAATGGAGAGGTCGGCGGGAATGGTAAGGCAGACTGTGATTGTGGAGGTGGAGTTGGAAGGTAGATTCCAGCATCAGCACCTCGGATGTTGCCCACAACTTTTGGCCCTGCATTACAAACACACAACGTACAACTGTCAAAGTTATGATCCCGAAAGATATTTAGAGCAGTATCACATAGAAGAATGTTAACAACCAATGAATTTCCTTCTGGAGCTCGAGCCATTACAGGTGTTGGTGCTGGTTCTACTGAGTTTAAATTCTTGTTGAGGTAGGATGATGCAGTTGAAGTTGCTGGACTGGGAAGTTCGTATGGTGGCGGCGCAGGGCAAGGCGTTCGAACGCCTCCGACCGAACCGGGGCCGCCTGATCGGAGTTGCTGCTGCAAATGAATTGGGAGACCACTGCCTCCCATCGCTGCCAAAGTCATCGGACTTGGTGGAAAATGTGCTGCTGGGGATATAGGTGAGAGGCCAGCCCTGCTATGAGGATGTGGTGGCAGTACAGGATGTGGGAGATGTGCATGAGGTGGAATTACAGCACTTGAATGATGATTACTGGCTACAGAATTAGGTCTTGAGTTGGGTCCAGAGCCAGTAGGTATGAGACTCTGTTGGGATGCTGATTTTTCAACAGACTGCTGCTGCTGCTGCTGTTGTTGTTGTTGATGCTGATACTGTGTCTGCCATGAAGGTTTGTACACGAAGTGAGATGGCAGTGTCACTGGAGGCAGGCTCTGACTCGGAAGGTTTGTAAGTGGAGCATACTTAGACGAACCCACAAACTTGCACACTGCAGGTAGCCGGAACACGTAAGACCAATCGTCTATATTCTCCTCTTGTGGGCTGCCCATGTTTGGATAGATCTCCTGTTTGCAACGGGGAATACAAACACCTACAGGTCCATCTGAAAGTTCTCCCAGAGGTCCATCAGACAAATGCCCACACGGTGATGCAATGGGATTATGTTCTAGGGACGGAGGCGTAGGAAACATCTTTGACAACTCCTCGGGCCTCAGGATGCCTGTTCCACCACAACTGTTGAGTGACGTGCTGCCGCCACTACCGCGGGGAGGCTTCACCACGACGCTGTTTGAAGCTGAATCTTCTGGCAGTCCAGCAGGCTTGTTGGAACCTGGAGGAGTGGGCACCTGTAACTGAATTCAAAATCAACAGCTTAACAAATGTAGCAGTTCTGGGAAACCTCATTTATGCTAATGACAAAACTGTCAATGATACTCAATTTGGTATTTTATTTGGATTATCTAAAAGGAGCTGTAAACCTCGTGATAATGTAAACAAGATTCATAAATGCTGTAGCATGATGCTGCATATTTGCCTGTTGTATGGAATCATGGTGCCTGTAACGATTCTCCTTTAACTTCATTCACTGCGCTTTGTGCAATGCAAATGTGACGTACCCAAAAGGAATGATATTTCAGAAAATGTCACACACAGCACTCTTGTTATAGAAGAAAAATATTTTATATTATCATGGAAAAAAAAACAGCTGTCATTAATGACCACAGTCATTATATCAGGCTTTGAATCAAGGATAGTCACTACAGATAATGGGCAGGAACGTGAGCTTCACGGCACATCAATGAGGCAAGTACAACAAGATCATAAAAAAACAAAAACAGACTGAAATATTTCACTGATTGAGGGGAGCATGAAACTTTGGTTGAGCCTGAAGTGCTCATCTTTGACTGACACATAATCTACACAGACAGGACTTTAAAAATAGATGCTATAATTTACAACCATAAAAACAATATTTTTGCTATAAAAATATTTAAATTTAATTCACTTACAGTTTCATCACTTGATGTGTCATCTGAATTATCAAAGATCTGATCAAGATCTTTATAAGATGCTTGAAGACCTTCATTAGTATAAAGAGATGTAGGTTTGTTTGTGGGTCCATTTGGAGTGACAGGATCAAATGGACCCACCGCATTTCCTGGGCCTCCTTTTCGATCTTCCTCCTGCAATCGGCAAAGTAAGAAGGCACTTTACCTGTATTTTCATGTACACATTGTGCAAGCCTTGTATCAGGCTAAATTGTAACTAAGTAAAACTTTTTTAATGCTGTCAGTAGCATCAAATGATATAATGATTATTACCGAATAATGAATCTCAGAGAGTATGGAAGAAACTGCTTGTGATCTAATTCAGCATTTCTCAACCTTTCAAGTACCAACGACACCTCCCCAAACTGTCTCAGAAACTGAATAAATACAGATAATAAATAGGCGTGGTCTTTACTGTCGTGGTTTTCACACCAAAGTGGAAGTAAGAAACTTAAAACAAGAGTGCATCCGAATCAGTTTCTTTTGAATATACTACCTGCAACAACGAATGCCGACCCTGCTTGCCTAATATTCAGACGTCTCATACTGCACAATCATTTTAGTTTTTCACTAATTAATATGTTACTCAGTCTGAAGCATTTTATACATGAATGCTTGATTTTTCCATTTACCAATCCCAAAATAACTGTAACAAGAGATGCAAAGGAAACCTGAGGCACAAATATATTTATTTTTGCTATTTCCTATGCATTTTGATTATGGCTAACACTGTTACAGGATTTTAAATGTGTAAAGCTACTTCTGACTTACGCTGAATATTGGATTTTTGTGAATAATGACACATACCTTAATGGAATTAGTTCGTTTAAAACCCTCCATACTAACAGCAGGTGCAGTCATGTCATCCTCAAATTCATACGGATCAGACCTTTTGTTCAGATGAACACTGTCTACTTCCATCTGGAAAACAAAGAGATGACATTATCCACAACCAAACGAATGCAAATCCCAATGTCTCTTAATACATGTCTAAATTCAAATCCTGCGGTGTGTTATTTTACAGATTTTCCAATCAGTACTTTCTATTGCATCATTTCCAATTTAAATGATTCATAATTAGACTATTTCTTATTAAGGCCATGCAACTTCTTAAAGTAACAGTATCATGAAGAAGAAAACTACGAAGGTTACAAAAAATTATGTTTACTGGCCCCTCCCCTGGTTCTCTTCTGTCAATATATCTTTACGTTACACACGAAACACTGTACAGCAGGCATGGGCAACCTTCATGTAGCCTTGGACGAGATCCAGTTCTCTCATAATGGCTGCAGGCTATGCTATTACATATGACGCAAGTTATTACCAATAGCTGAAAAAATTAAGCCTGAAATTATGGCTAATGATATCAATAAATTAAAAATATGCAAAATTCTTAACCAACCTAAAGTCTGAATGCCAAAAAGCAAATTATAAAATTTCTTTTTTAAAAAACAAGTAGAAAATTAGAAATACATTTTAAAAGTAGGACCACAATATTATTAAAATGTTGAGTAATAATTATGAGAACACAGCATGAAAAAAGCCAGATCATAATGAAAATAATTTGACACATGGCCTTGTGAGTTCTTTACCAAAATGTGAAGCCACCCCTAGCACATTCTTCTTGCACAGGCAACCTTGCTCATTCAGTTCTTGGTTCCATTCTTTAGAAGTCCTCATGGAGGGTACTTTCAAAAGCTAGTTTAACATCATGACAGATTTGGCTGCCTCATACTAGAAGCAACACTGCACCTTTTCATTCAAAAGTATTTTAAGGCGCTGATGCAATGCTAGTCTGTGAACGGAGGAAGAACTGCTTCTTTTGAAAACCTTCATACTTGTAGGCAAGAAGAATGTACAATCTCGAAACCTTGCATACCGTGCAGTGTATTCTTATATAAAATCATGCATTCAAACAAAACTGTTTACACTTGAAAAGACGCTTCATACCAAACGTGTTTCAACCTCAAGAGGTCATGATCAGTGGCAATTTGTTTGAATGCATGATTTTATATAAGAATACGTTAATTATTTAACTTACTGGAATATTGCAGCTTGGCTCTTGTTTAATCTCCTGCTTGATAAAAGGCTGATTCAGGTTGTTTGGTGGTGATGCCACAATTTGTTGTTGCAAATTATATGAATACGGATCAGTTGGACTTGAATGCCTGTTGTAAGGTGGTCTCATCGAGTCTGTTGATCTTGTTTCAGAGGGCTTAAATCTCTTCACCGGATGATTCAACCTAAGAATGATAAATGGAAGTATACACTGCAGATTGGTAGGTCCATACACAGACTGATGTTATTATGACATCAGTATTACAAAATATGTCTTGACACAAACAGAAAATCAGTATGTAATATCCCCAACAGTCATCATTAATAAGTGACTTGCACAAGAACTTGGTGTAAATCTAAAAATATCGGTAACTGTAATTATCATGTAAAATCAACACAGGTCACAACCTACCCCTTAAAACTGAATGATTTTTTTGTGACATTGTAGTCCCAATGAAAGGTAAGTATTTCTGTCAAATTTGACTGCTTTAAGGCCACTAGATTCTTGACATCAGACATCCAAATTCATCAAAAAACCTGTCTTAGAAAAAGTGGCAAAACTTCTAATTCAGTCAGAAGAAGAGCTCGTTTTATGCTAATTTCAAAGTTGAAAAAATGCCCTTTCCAGTGACCTATACACCAACGCATTCTGTACAGTTGTGTTTCGAGGTATTCAAATTTGACATCTGACCCTGTACTTCTCAAAATGCTGTACTCTTTTTAACGCACACACACATCTTGAGCATGCAACTGTTATTCTAAACATCGGCAAATATCAAATTGGGGCTGCAATGGCACTGGGTCTTGTTTACTGTGAACAGCCACTTCACTTGGATTGACGAGGCAACTTTATTTAGCTGACGGGTACGAGTCACGCAGTGTCTGCAGTACTGGAAGGACTGAACTTACTCAACTTGTGTAGTCATACTTCTGTTCCATCATGTCCTCACAGGTAATAAACTACAATGTCACTACCTGCATTTCCTTGATGGTCGTAAGTCATATTCAGGGTTTATTTACCACATTTATATTGCGAGGAAAAGATGACAGCTACTTTTCCTTACCACAGCTGCTCCTTCAAGCCTTGCTTACACATTACGTTTTAATAAAAACCGTCACAGTACCCGTACTTAGAAACTCAATGCTAAACATTTGTAAAACAATCTGAATGCAACACTGACTGGTGAGTCACACATTCTAGTATGTGATATGAGACTTTCACGGCAAATAAACATGAATGTGAGGTAGTTTTACAATATCTAATGTTATGTAACTAACTGCACTACATTTGAAAAGTAAGGTACTTCTGTGAAGATTTACAGGAAGTATTCACCAGAAGAAATAAACATGTTACTGTGGCCTGTGATGTGCAAATAATACATTCAAATGTCAAACATCAAAGTGCATCTTACCATGCATCAAGAGTGGAATAATCATATAATAATTTCGAGGGTTGGTCCTCCTCCAGCAAAAAACTCTCATACTCCTTGGAGGACAGAACAGGTCGTTTGAGGGTCAGGTAGTCTGAGGGGGCGGTAGTGCAGAGAGGGGCTGAAGCCAGCACTGAGTGAGCACTGGCAGGACCCTGAGAACCACCACTAACACTATCCACTGGTTTTGAGACTGGCTCTACACTGGAAGTGGCAGGATATGGTGAGAACACCTGGAATAAAAATAATTACATTAGCTACAATCTATGACATTCCTCTTACCAGAAGTCTTGTATGCATAATTACTGAGAGGAAAGAAAATTCAGAAAGGAAGAGAATGAAATCAAGTTTAGTATATTATGAACATATTACCAGACCTACACTGTATAAATAAAAAAAGTTAAATCAGAAAGCACAGCAACTGCAAGCATACACAAACTCCTTCTGTCACACACTATGGATAATAATTTCAAATTGCATGAATGCATGAAGACACGTACATGTGCACACATATTTGTAACTGAGCTGGATTGTGCTTCCTGACAAATTCTGTACTAATAGCCACGAGAATAAATTAAAAAAACGTGAAAGCAAAATCTTTAATTAATTTGCTTGAGTGAATGTTGATCCTTCTTCCACACAACTCACCTGATTGGATACTGACGAAACTGACTTTGGGCCATTGAGATCTGAGGGTGTGACCTTATCCTGAGATTCCAAAGGGGTGGCAGGCTGAGGCTGGCCAGCACCACTGTTTGAAGGTGGTGGATGTGGGCTCAGAGTGGGCATCGTTTGATCGGCGGGAGGAACTGACGCTGGTTGGGAATGAGGATTTGGCAGTGGGGATGGCGCGGCAGAGGCGGGTGAACCCACTGATGGAACCGGCACAGATTCTCCACCGTGCAAATTTGGGAGTGGGTTGGGGGTCATGGACTGACAATGGGGATATGATGGGAGGCCTCCAGGTGGAGTACCTAAACCTCCCATTACCCTGCACAAAGAAGAAATTTGGAATTATAATGTGTCCAGCCACTTACAATACTGCTGCAATAAACGATCCCATGTTGGCAGTTTAACTCCACAGAGGTATTAAAATGATGAGTACCTTGTAGACCAATTAGCACCATTAACTAGAAACTTTGTAATTAGAATGGCTCATTACCTGTAGCCAGCATCAGAATGCCCTAATATCAGCTACAGTGTATTTGCCTTAATACTTACAAACTTGTACTTAAGTTACTCTTCAACTATTATGAGATTTATACAGACATTTATTAAATTTGCTGGTTACAGTTAATGAAGTTAGACATGTCTCCATGGTCAATGACAACTTCTGTGCACACTTACATTCATTTTAACATTACTTCCTTTTTATATTTTCATTTAAAATGACACCACTGTCTCTCATCTTTGCTATCCCCTGGTTTTATGGAATGTTTCAGCTGTGGTGATGTTTACCAGATAACCGAGTCAGAGACGTGCCATGTTGCCCAGTAAAAGAACTATAATGGATTGCTATAAGGGGAATAATGTAAATACCACTTACGCTCAGATAAAGTGTCCATGATTCAGACAAAACAACACTGTAAACAAGAGCCAGTAATTTTTGCACAAGCAAACCCCATGTTTCTATCCCCAGCTGGTGATTTGCTACATCTTTTTAAATAAAATCATACTTAACCACTCATTTTCTACTTCAGACTGTTGCATTTGTATCCCAACTTCAATCAGCATTCATGTTAATAACAGGAATGTTTGTTTTTTGTAATCTAAACAAGTGACCTGAGAGTTCAGTGATCACTTTGCAACTGTCGAATGAAGGGCTATGTCATGAATGTCTATTCAACCCAAGCTCCTCACTAACATCTAAAACAGTTGTCTTTGTGTTTATATCA
Organism: Zootermopsis nevadensis; assembly: GCF_000696155.1. Next base: position 454,506 of record NW_019059618.1, read on the forward strand.
AACAAAGCAACTTACCACAAATGTGGTGCGTCTCATTCAATTCCAGTCATTAACATTCATGATGATATAAACTAAAGCAGAGCTTAAAAGCATCAATGACAAAGAGGCAACTTGTTTCATAGCATTCCAAATAATAAAAGCACTAGAACAACTGTAGATTGATTTAAACACATTTCAATTAAAATACTGTACAATACATCTCTCTTGAGCCAAAGAGTTTCTTGAAGTCTAAGAACACCTAATGAACCGTACCATTACAAAACAGTTTTTTCCCTAGTTACCTGACAAATGCAGAGCTGATCGGAAGTTAATGTACTCTCATAACCCATGCTCATAATCCCCAATAGTTTTGTCTGCAAGGTCTTAACATTAAGCTGATTCACAGTGATATTCCTCAGTCATTACTTCAGTTAACTTCATCAAACTTCTTCAACTGCTGTGGTAATTCTTTCTTATTCCAAACTGAGAGTTATTGAATGTAATGTTTTACAACGTGCTTGGATCAACAGAATATGATCACTGCCTGGCGACTTATACCTTGCCGATTAAAATTTTCATCTCTTACCAAGTTTGGACCATGTTCACAGCGTTTCTTAAACTGATTTATGCCCATATAAGAGTCTGACTATAATACTGAACTTTTTTTTAGAGTTTGTTTCACATGACTGATTTCTGTCTCCCGAGCATTCCACTTTTCTCCCTCTAAAAATTACACTAATCTTATGTCTTAAATTGTTTCAATTGTCCACAATGATATGGCTTGGACTCTGCCAACTTTAAACAAAATGCCTGGTTCTCTTATAAAAGTATCACGTGTACCTATAAAAAAATATATAAAAAATTGCATACCTGCAAGTAAGAAACTATTTACTGTATCTCAAAACATGAAAATGCTGAAAGAATAATTACAAAACAAATTGTGCCTGTACCACAACGTTGCATGCTAGCATGCTTCATGCAACACTTCGGTTTAGTAACGACTAAAATGAGAGTGACTCTGTATACAACTGCACACATATTTACACTGTGAAGCTGGCACAGCTGCCCAATAAAATCTCAGTGTTTTAAATTATCCAACATCAAATTAATGAGGTGGTGTTACCGCAAAATAGAAGATCTGAGAGAACTACGTTGTCTTAAGCATTCAAAGCTACATTCATTCACACCATTCCACCAAAGCTCACAGCAATCTATCTTTAAATAACAATAATAGTAATAGTAATAACAATAATAATAGCAACAACAACCAAACGAGGATGCGGAGCTGAGATTTTCAAGACAAGCACAAGAAGGCAAGGATAGGCAGGTCCCAACACAGGGGGTGCAAGTAGCAAGGGCAATAATGCCAACATTACAGTACGGTTAGTTCTCGAGTTATGCCATTATTTCACGTGACACACGAGCCATACGAACCTCGAGAGCGGCCCTGCCACCTCGACAGTCCAAGCCCCTTCCTCGGCTAGGGGCGAACGCCGGTGGAATGGCATCGTGCCCCCTCGCCCGGACCCACGGGTACCCTTCTCGTTTTTCTCACCCTTCACAGTTTTCACACCCCCGATACTATTAACTCCTCCCTTGTTCTGAGCCATATGTTTTGCACCTGCACCTTTCTTATACCTGAAAGTTTGGAAGCACGATGTGTCACACAGCTGCCCTCAGGTAGTACTGGCTAATGTTTTCATTCGCTACAGGGCTGAACATTTTCCTGTGTATTTATATAAACAGTGCCTAAAATAAAGGGCAACCCCCACGTCCACTCCACCCCTAAAGAACTACCTACTTAAGTGAAAAGAATGGTAAACAACTGAAGACTAAAGTGCTCAACAAACTGTGCTGCATCATTACATATTTTAACTGACTGATACATCAAATCACTATGGAACAAACAACACATTTTCAAGTACTACAAACAGTGACAGAACAGCTAGTGCTCCACATGCTGTGCAGATATTTAGTATTTAGGAATACATCTGAATATAAGACAAAATGACAATGGAATATTTACTAACATAACACGAAAACAGACGAGAGTCCACCACAACAAACAGAAAATAATATCTGAGTATCTACTTTACAAGCATTGGCTATAAATACTGAAGGTATACTGTTTCTAAAATAAAGCCTTTTTTGCACACAGATACATTATAAGGCACATAACATCATTCTCATAAAATAATGTGTCAACAAGACATACAATCAAAATGCAGTCATCATGCTTCATTAAACTATAATGCCTTTAGCTCCACAAGACAACGCCTGTCATGAGAAAAGCTAAATGTAAGATTTTTGTTACTAAAAGGCAATGTAAAAATCAAAACACAGAGCCCTAATTGCCATAATATCCATTAAAAAAAGCACACTACCAAAGAGTAAAAACATTTACCCACAAATAAGTCACTGGAAAAAGCAATGGTGAATTTCACTGTCAATTGAAAACAGTAACTTCTTCTGTCATTCACATTCGAGGAAAGTAATGATAAGATACACTCAACGCAACCAACGGAATGTACTTAGTCCATCTGATTTCTAACACCTAAATGATATGTCATTCAATTGTCCTGTAATTATCTAACCAAAGTCTAATATCACAAAGTGTTATCTGTAATTTAATTAAATTAAATGGAAATTCCTATTCATAATCCTTAGAAGTAGTGGCAAAAGAATGTCCTTACAAGGATCACTTATAATGAAACTTTTTATCTACCTTAATTACTTCCACTATGTTAATTCTCACATTATTAAATTATTATATAGGTTTAGCAAGTAAAAGAGAAACTCACTTTGAGCAGCTGCATGTGGATTTTCGTGTGAAATCCCACTGTCCTGCTTGTGGCAGTTGACTGGGAATACCGTCACTACCGACGCCATTCTGTTCTGTACTGTCATGTTGGGTAGGATTCAGGGTACTGTCCTGCCAAACATGTTCTGGCAGCCTGGTTGCTGGAGTAGGACTATGTTGCATTGAAGCTGGATGATGACCACTTGCTGCTGCAGGAAAGGGTGAAGACGGACAAGGCGGCCGGCTACGCGCGGTAATGGACTGTGGACAGGGTGAACACGGAGGTGTCACGACGGCAGCGGATGATGGCGGAAGTCCGACGGTCTTCATTACGGCCACTGCCGTGCCTGTTGGAGATACAGCGCCCTGGCGAACGGCTGATGACGGAGACGCCGCCGGATCATCCATGTCCGTAACCAGCACGTAACACGTGGGGTAGCGCATTTTCACGCCTCCCACCACAACTTCAACAGCAAGAGGCAGAAGAACTTCTTCACTCCCGGCTTCACAGCTTGAGAACTTGGTGTCGATGGGATAAAAGTGGCGCCATTCATCCAACTGACGCTTTGTTTGGACATCCATTGTCTTGTAGGCCTGACCCGTGAGAGTTCCCGCTAATCCAAAAGGTGCCAATATCACTGAAAAACACACACCTACAGTAAATGTTTATACACTTCTGAACAGCAATTCAAATTGGTCACATGTTAACAGTAATTCATCTGTCTCACTAATAAGCAGCAAAGCACATACAAAGCG
>NW_019059618.1:470420-507487 GCF_000696155.1 Zootermopsis nevadensis
GCTCCTGCGGTCTCGCACGGTTGCAATTTCGTTCGTTCCGACTTTCACTGGGGAGAGAGAAGAAAAGCCGACGTGCACAAGGCGGGCCGAGGGCAGAGGCAAGGAACTCTTTTCATGCGCCCATGAAATTTTCGTTTCGACGCTGCGTCCTGCGTCTGCAGTTTCCTTCCGCCGCTTCATAAAATTTCGAGGCGGCCAACCGACTGCTCGTTCGTTGACTCATCGAGACAGCCTCGACATGAATCCCGAACGGGCACCACCAAAAGCCAGTTCGTAATTTCAATGAAGATGACTCGTTTCGAATGCTCCAGTGGCTACGGCAGGCGAGCGCTTTCCTTTCCATCCGAGGTTCGATGCCCGTGCCTGCAGGCAGAGGCAAGGACTTCTGGGGGCTCTTCATTGCCTGGCTGAGGGCTTCCCCCTTCATATCTTGCCCTGGACGTCCATCGCCACCTACGTTCTTCTAGTCAACAGCTTCTCTGGAACGAAGCATCGTCTTCGCCACCGACACGCCGCAGTCGCGGAAGAAATTGACGGCAGATTGAATTCGCATGACTTCAGCACCGCCTGCCAAATTCTGCCCGTCTTGCGAGGCGAGAAGAACAGTCGGGAGGACCTTCGTGATGTTAACAAGGCATCCGCTCGAATCTGCCCGAGACATTCAAATCCACAAGCCTTTGATGCGCGAGAGCGGCAAAGTAGAAAAGACGCTCGCTCCTCAGTGACGCAGTCAGAAGAACTGTCGCCTGTCACATGGGCCTAGAGTCGAAACGAGGCCAAGGCCGAGAAACGAGGACGGGCCACGCCCACTGCCGTAAGGATGCCGCGAATCTTTTGGGAGACGCTGTACCTGCGCGCGTTTCTTATCTTTCGCAACCGCAATCCGTAAAACTCACGCACGGACGCACGTGCCCGCCTTCTTACGGGGCAACGGACAGCTTCACGCCCCCTTTCGTGTCCGTCTGCTGCGTCACAACTGCGGAGCTTCGCCAAAGCAACTCCCGTCTCGCCTCACATTCTAAAGAAATGCGATTTCTGCTTGGATATAAAACCAGAAATCGCGTTCCCCTGACTGAATTAAGAGACGCGCGATGTGGCCCACTCCCGCCACTTTCTTCCAACAGTCGGAGTGCGAGGACGCCCTTTCCACGTCTCGCTCCTACGAAACTTTCCAGAATGGGATCCGGGATTCGTTCGCCGACTCTCCTGCGCCACAGAAGGCGACACGCATTCATTATTCAACGAAGACGTCAAGAAACACTCAACCTCGCCAAAAATATATGGAAATATACTTTATCTTATTCAAACTCACGCCTGGCCTTCGAATTCCCTGCAGAGAAATGCATCGGCCCTGGTAACTTCATTACGCCCCCCAGTTTACGAATTGCAACAGGAACACACGTCGACTGGCGGTCAATACCAATGACGACATCTCACGAGCCCATCGCTCCCATGCAAAATTGTCGGCCTACGTCACACACCGTTATTCGGGCACCGAAAAGCTCGTCCGACAGTCTGCGCCTACGCGAGGTCCCGCGTCTTCCGGTATGCAGAAGTCACGTGTTTCCAAATTTTCGCTTTTCCGCTGTGACTAAATTCCTCGACGCTAATTAATAAATTAGGCGGGCCGCTGGGTGGGCCCTCCAGAAAATGGAACAAGAATTAAAACTTTGCGAAAACTTTTACTTCATCGGTACGGCGTGGCCCTGCTCTGACTCCAGTGCCGTTCAATTACGCGTCCGCCATGTTGGTATTATCGATTGTAGGAATTTAGAAAGTTCCAAAAATGGCGGGTATCGCGTGGACCGACGGGGTTATTGGCCAAATGCAAGAACGAGGATCCTCTTCTGAATACGCGCAAACACCGCCGACCGCAGAGCGAACCGCAGTTTTGAGAAGGCATTTAAAGATCATCCGAACTGCAACCTTCCCGGCAATCGTGACACACAACGAAATCAATAGGAGGTGGGGCTGAGGCCCAACGAACGCTGTCTAGGGCCGACAGCACTCGCTCCAAGAGCGGGCGCGGAGAAAGGAACTTGGCACTTCTCGATTCGAAAACAACAGCACGTGCTTGAGACATTGCCACGTTATTCAATAAACCCAATTATGTATCAGAGCCTCGCTACTTCCAAACACAAGGAAGCCCCAAGTTCTTACGACATTCGGTCGGCATTTCTCAAAAACGCTCAAACACGTAGCAACGGTCGGCCAGAATTATCGTTCGACCGGAAGACAATCGAAAAGCAGGAACGTAGCACTGAAAATCACATTCTGAAATTACGGCAACGCCAAAAGCAGCTTCCTGGAATCGAAACGACCTTGTCGCGAGGTTAGAACCCGCCGTCGAAGAACGCACGTCGTCTAAATAATATTTAGTAATCAGTCCTTACCGCAAAGAAAACGCTCACTCAAAGAAACCTAATTAATACGCACACGTGAATTATTACATCAATTATTTTGATTCCTTAAATTGTGGCGGCCGATTCCAGAACAACTTCGCAATGACAAGAAAATGTAATTCGGTCTTTTGTTTCAAACACAGGCTCAGCTGTCGAACGGGAGGAAGGACGAGCCCGACACCTCCCGGACACACGAGACAGCCTTCGGTCCCCCTGCCCTACCAACGACACGAACGTCTTTCTGTGTACTTATCGAAAGTCACAAAACATTCGGCATAAGAAACGCAAAATACGGCCGAATTAAGCACCAGCCAATCCCAGAAGAGCCAACTTCGAGCAGTCGGCGTTAGAAGCCGAAAGCGAGTCGCGTAATCTGCAATTGCCAAATCAGAGGAGAAACACGTGGCTGCGACAAACGAGCGTGCACTGGCCGTGCCCACAGCCACCGCCGCCTCGCGTCAATCAATACCGGGAGCGGAGCGCCCACGACTGGCTCTCGGCTCTCGTTCCCATCCCAAGGCCGACTGACGTCCGTCCCGCTCGCGGATGAAAAGTGCGCAGCCCCGAGGAGTTCTTCCTTCGTTTTGCAGGCGATCTAGAGAACCCTGCCGCCTCCACATTCAAGGCTGAAGTGAAAGAGAGGTCGTCGCTTCCTTCGTGAGTAAATGAACGAACACGCGAGTGTCCTCTGCCCGCGGGCTCTAAGTTTAACCCGCAGCTTTTGGAATCAGAAAGCCCGAGAACGACGGGCGTCTGCATTCCGCCGAAGTGCCGAGTCCCACCTCGGTCTACGCGGCCCATCCGATTGTTACGTCTGTCACAAACTAAGCTCACACTTGAAACTGTCGCTCGCCCTTCGGCCCTTGGACTGCGACTGATCAGGTGAGCCGCCTCCTGTCAAATTTCTGCCAAGGTTTCGCTTCCTTTCATCCATCATAAATGGGCCACCGGAAAAGAAAAAACATGCACGCACCGAGTGCACTCAGTATCGGCGTAGTGCGCGCGCGCGCAAACGGTCCACTCTGTGCCCAGAAATATTTCCGACGCTTCAACGAAGCCAGAGAATTGGGGTACCAAAATACGAGGCTCGCAGTTCACGACGCAGGACCGAAACGTCTCGCGGTGTTAATGTCCATCTCAAGACCGCGTTACCTCGAAAACTACGCGTCACAAACAATTGGTCGGCGTTCGGGCGTGATGACGTAACAACATTCGAGCAGACGAGTGAGCGCGCGGTTTCCGATTTTCTTTAATTCGGGCATTTTCACAGTTCATTATTTATTCACGCTCTGGGCACGTGACACTCGATCTCTGACTTGTGGGGGGAGGGGGGGTCACGGGCGCACCGCCGAATACTTTTGACTAATTCCGGGATTTGGCGTTCTTCTAATTCCCAATGCGGATTTAATTAAAACGCATTTCGCTGTATTTTATTGGGAGGGGGGAAGTATAGAATCGAATCAAATTTGAAACTTAAAATTTATTAAAACTGGAGCATCACTTCCTGAAATCGTGCTGCCTTCATTATCGCCCCGATGATGAAGGCAGCAGGCACTTCTACCACACAATGTGGCGCAACAACTGAGAAGACAGCAATCTTTAATCTTAAATCTCTTTCAAAATGCCTGCTTGAGCTCCCAACCACGAGGCAAATTCGGAAGGCCCTTGCATTAGCTGCAATGAGAGATTTCGTGAAAATAAGATTAATCCCCCAAGAACTGGTTTGAACGGCGTCACAACGAACTCAAGTGACGGCCGAAAGCCACTTCCTGCTTCCTATTCACTCGGGATGCCATGGGTTCAAAGCTCGGCCCGGAAAAAGGCTAACGTTCCGGGCGACCGTCCCTTGCAAATTAATTATTTACGGCTCGCCTAAACACGCATTTTCTTACAAGGGGTCAACACGCGAAAACAGCTGAAACGCGCTAATGCATTGGGAGTGAGTTCTTAACATCTCAACAGGATCTCACAAGGCGTCGAGCTGTGGACGTAGCCACATTATTATTATTATTATTATTATTATTATATCATTTATTTTGCCAGGAGTACCAAATTAACGCCAAGATACAAATATTATTGCCAGCAAACAGTTACTTGATAATAAGAGAGAGGCGCACGCGGCATCAGAATACCGACATTATAGTAAGACAGAAGATTCACGATTATCCAAAGTACATTTAATTAATTCTAAAAATGTACTGTAAAGGCCAAAACGTTTGAAAAGCACTGAATAAATTCAATAACACAATATTTGACGTACTAACACGAATCAATTGTTGCTAAAGCCTGGTTCACAACAACATGACGTTGTTACGTACTAACCGTTGAAATCCTTTTTAAAAATAGTTGATAAATACTGTGTTAAGTTTTATATAAAATCCTTCCTGTTATCAATAAATGCTTAAAAATTTAACTACTGTAAATCTAAAAACAAACTTACGCATTTGTTACATTTGCGTGCTTTTCTATTATTTTTGCGTATTAACCGCGGCTTCGATTGTCAATACACCAACCAAATCTCATAATCGGGGGGGGGGGGGGGGGGGGCGACGCCCTATGTACTGTGCATAAAGGAATGTCGAAGCTTCTCTTAATTTTGCAAACTCTACACGAAAACACTATTATGCAAACAAAAATCAATAGACAACTAAAACATTTGCGGTCAAGCAATGTTAAGAAAATCATGTAGCTCCATTGAGAACTTTAGAGGAAAAACAATTCGACACTAAACAAAACACACACACACGACTATTCGTAACCCAATACGGTACGTCACAAAATTTACTGACTTCACACCCCCCTGACCTATTTCTTAAACACCCGTTTTTAATACTATGTACCGAAAGTCTGCCCAAAACGATGAATTTCTTAAAGTACCCGTGCATTCCACATACACTGGATTTGCTCATGCAACACAAATTAAAAACTCCTTGCAACCCAATTTTCTAGTCTCCTCTTCGCAAGGCACAACTCTCTTTTCAAAGCGTACTTTTATCAATGGTACGTAACGGAAGTATAACACCACAAATATCAGTTTCATCATCACTCATGCACACGCACGTCCGTAAGTCTTAATGGCCACACACGATTTGCGAAATGTGCATTCGGAGTAAAGATACAATGTTTCATACTCCACGAACACAGCCACTTCAATTTATTTTGCAAGACATACGATGGGGAATTGCCAAGAATAACTTTCACAGAAACTTACAGAATGTTGTAATAACGAAGTCCTACCCGTAGTTCGCCTTTATTAGCCACAAACTTCAAACACAACCATTTCTGTGAAGAACAGAGACTGAAATAACCATTCTCACCCGACCCTCGGACTCCGAACAAGACCTGTACGACGTTCCCTCCCGCCACTTTTCGTCTGCTACTACTACTACTACTGTCAATCCAAACACATCGTTGCCACGTCATAGTATGGAAGCAGTCAAACCCATTACGTTTGCACTACTTATGGAACTTCCCTTTGCAACACACGGCCTTTACACTAATAATAAACAAAACTTGATAGTAAGGTCAGCTATTTCAGAAGTTTCCCTGTGAGGTTTACAGACAGAGGTCATATTGCAACATCGCATTTGGAACTGGCAGCCGGTATAGTGTTTCTTTACTGGTGCGATAGGGAGCAGCACTTTCTTGTAACTATCCTGCTACTGAATATGTGTGTATGTTGTGTGTGTCCTGAACATGGGTAAACGTCGGACGTAAGTGCCTTCACAATACTAAGACAATTTCCGGCACTGTCATTCATACATGCCGCTGCAAACAGTAAATACAACAACATAAGTTGGCAAATATTGCATTTCTAATTGCTGTATTACTAACGTATAAGGTGAAGCAGTATTACTAATTTTGTATATTGGCCTACCTTTAATCGTATTCATGTACGTAACGCGCATAATCAATATCAAATACAACTGCTACAAAACAAAAAACACACAAAATACAACAAAGTATGAACTAACATTTCAACAGTTAATACAATTCTCAGCGATTTTGTTTCCTCATTGCTAAAATCGACAGAACTACAAAATGTTATGGGTTCAACATTAGTCATATAATTACAAAAGTATCTATTTTGCTTGGTTTGACAAAGAGTCGTATGTCTTCTGAGATAACACCAGTTAAACCTAAAGCTTTATACATACACCTCAATGACATTCGACATTATTACTTCATCATGCATCTGGGTTAGGTTAGTTTTCCAAACCCCCTTGACAAAATAATCATCATATGGCATGATCTGCGTACGCGTCCGCAGTCAACCCGCTAGCAGGTGACGAGTGTGGAAGGCAGATGACCTTTAACGTTCAACCAGGCCAGGCTGGTATTTCATTCAAATTTTCAAATAAATGTAAATATTTTTGCTTACTTTATACATTTTTCTAGCAATGTAAACATTCGAGAACATTTATAACCACATCTGAATGCCAAACAACCTCAAACCACACGGGAATTGAATTTCTTACGGCGTCGTTGACAAATTGGGGCACTGCTCCAGAAAGGTGCGAATTGCGTACTCTCATACCGGGCTAGGCGAAGCGTGACATTATAGACAGATGAAACTTCAATATTTTCCAACACCAACACTAATATGAAGCAAATAATTCTGGTACCATTTTTTAAATATATATTTCGTCTCTTGTTGACAAAATGCTGACACCGTGTCTTCTATGGCTATAATTTGACTTCGTTTTCTTAGGCTATGATACTTCTGAAATCATCTTACCAGAGCGAAGAAATTTGTATGGCAGTCTTCCAAACTTGCGCCGTTTGTTTGATGATTTGGATGCGTCATGGTTTCTCCATCATCTTATATTTCATTTAAATCACTAGCCACACGATTTACGTACTAATAACCACTCGAAATCTGATAATATACACGAACACTCAGGAGAGTTTTCACCTTTCAATGGCGACTGCAAAATGGCGGATAGGAAACAACAAGCGCAGACACTCTGGAATTTCTATTGGTTAACAATCGTCACGTGGTACAACTAAGATGGTATCATGGCGGCGTTCATAAGGCATGGACTGGTGAAAGGAGGGCAAGAAAGAAACATATACGAAAATATATTAATGGTTAGAAACACTGTCATATTTTATTACCATATAAGTTTCACATTAACTTTTTTCTCTAAAGTAATGGCTATTTTGCTTATCCTAAATGCAAAGATACTCTCTGAAATTCCTGTAAGTTGCAGATAATGTCAAGAAACAAATCTGGCTATAAACCATCCAGTAAGATGCCATACAATAGGAGAAAGAAGCAACCACAAGCAATAAAACTTGATTCTACTGGAGAATCTATTGCATCTAAAGGGTACAGTGTATAACAGAATAAATAAGTCATAACACCTGTATGTGGTATCAGCAGAATAACTTAAATGTTATTGAAGTTAATAAAAGAATGTTTATTGCTAACAGTGGATCTGTCTCTCTTGCAGGTTTCATCGACCACAGACGCATTATAATCCGCCCCAAGATGTTGCAGACAGAATAAATTCTGTTTATAAAATAGTGACAGGCTTGACCAGTGTTTCAGATGCTCGGTTAAATATTCCAGAAGTTAAATTCAGATTCTTAAATGCCTGTTTTCAAGAATTTCAGTATAGTGTTCCAAATTCTCTCCTTTCTACCATGTTTACTGTTGGTAAGAAAGATGTATGTTGACATTGTCAGTATTTTTCTCCTTGTAATGATTTGAGTTTTAAATATTCTTGTCTTCATTGTAGATGATGTTGTGGAATTTTACAAGACTCCTGTTGACAAAATAGCTCCACTTGATGCATTGAACAGCATGAAATTACCTGAAAACCTCCACATTCAAACTGAATATCATCGCTTCCACCCAGGTAATTTATAAGTATTCAGAAACTGCCAGTTTTGACATACATATAATAATATTTTCTGTTTTTATAAAGGACCCAGCAATAATTATGATAATTTGGTAACTTGGTTTTATTTCTATTCTGCAAATACTGGAGCAGAAACTTCCAGTATGTTATCTCCATCCCATTCTAATTTGTTAGGAGAGTATGAAACAACACTGAATACTCGATTACTTCAACAAATCATGGTTGCATTAACATGCATAGAATTTGATTTGGTGCCCACTTCTAGTCATTACTTAAGTTTACTAAATGTCCTAGTAGTGTCGTCTGGTATACCTTGCAGTGCTGTGACATTCTCCCATATGTAGGCTGTGCAGACATCTGTATGGGATCATTAAAAATGCTCTCTTCAAAGTTCCTTCATGTATGAGGGTTAGAGAATGCAAAGGATTAAAAAATTCAGTTCCTCAGGAAAGAAACAGGATGTGCTAGAGTTAATCTGGCCATGGAATTTTCTGATAACTAACAACATGATAAAGACATTTTCAGGTATATCAACTGCTATTTTGCTGACTTAACCTGAAAATGGACAGAAGGAAACTGTTCTCTGTGACATGTAATCAGATGCAAGTGCCTCCATGTCTTTAGTGGGCTACCTTAGACTGTAGGCATACAGTAAGGCACCGCACATACGGCAGGTTAGGGACCAGACCCCCGCTGAAAAGCAGATCTTTGCCTTTTTTCAATTGCAAATGCATATCAAAGCCTAATAAGATATTTACACTATCATATAGTAAGTTCACAATAGCTAGGCCTAAGAAAACAATATGAAAGTAAAATGAATATCAGTAGTAGCTGTAAACAGACTGAATCAGACGAGAAAATGGCGCCGGACGCACTTCTCTGACTCAGCTGTTGAGCGCGTGGGGCATATGCACGCAATTGAAAAGCGCCGTATTAGCGGATCGCCGAAAAGTGGGGCCCTACTGTACTTACCATTGTCTTCAGTATTGATCATTTCTGACATGAAGACTTTAGAATGAAAGAAATCCTTGGTCTCTACACTAAGTTTGTATTTTATGTTTCAGAAACGGACACAATGTTTGGTGGAATTAGTGCATTTCCAAAAAGTTCAACAATTGTCACTGGCTTAAAATACAAGAAGAAGTATAAAGGATATGATGCTGAATCACCATGGGCCAAGTACTTTTAATAGTGAGAACTGTAGCATTTATGTTCAAGAATATCACTTACCATCATTTATAAATTCCAGTGTCTACAGTGAATCAGACTACTTACCTTAGTTATGTGACAGTGCCAGTTTATTTTGTGTTATGTTTACATATGGTAGAGTAGTCACCAAGCAAACTTGACTGTAGAAGATGCTGAACAGAACTTCATCCAGACTCAGCAAAGTAACAGTTTAGCAGGTTAAGAGACATTATAACATATGTTGCAGGCTATACATTGTATTTGTTACATATGATTTGAAGCTTGATTTGCTTGTAATATTTATAGAAATGAAGACAAGAACTTGCATGTGAAACTGTGCTTTTCACTCAACAATCAGTTGTTAATACATTTTAGTGAAAAAATTGGAAAATACATTGGATTGCAGTTTGCTCTAGTGTATTTTGGCAATAAGAAGATAAATAGGTCAGCATAAATGAATAAAACGTATGTTGAATAGATACGCCTATGTTTATATATTGTCTGTGATCCATTGTCACACTTATCGCAGCAATATTTATGGTAACACTTGCGTAATATATGTATTATATGGGTACATACTTTGTCAGCTAAAAGCATTCAGAATGCACAACAAAACTTAATGTAAGCTCATGCAGATTACACATTTCCAGTTTTTCTTTTAGGATTTTTGGAAGAATAATTCCTATCAAAATGTTTTTCTTCAGAATTAAAGTCTCTCTTCCACAAAATAATAAAGGAAGCAATGAAATTTGACTGTATGACATTTTATTTCAAACAGTTTGTTTTCATTTGTAACAATTCTCTCAAACTTCAGCAACAATGCCTGCCATAAGTGTGACACTTTCGAATCATTGCATATGTTCTGCATGTTGAAATTTAGCCTTTCTTCCTTGTACTTTCAAATCACATTTTACACATTGGAAGACATCAGCTTTATGACTCGACTCTCATTCTTAAGTTACACTCAGGTTAGTAACTTTGCCTTCTGACAACCAATGAACTCAGTACAGTAAAGCAAATATGTATGATCAGCTGCAGTCTTGAACAAAATTACAAATCTTTAAGAGCAGAAGGAATACCTTTGATGTAAAAATTCATAATGAATTAAACTGACTGAACTGCAAAACTATTGGTAGCCTCCCTCCAATAGAGTTTAACAACTCTACTATGTCCTGCTGTCATACTTGCAGTCCCATTACTTTTAATTTCTTTGCAATCACTCCACTGTAACATATCTTCCAACTATGCATTCTCTCAAATGCATATGGCAAGCTGGCCCACAAGCCATGGTGCATGACCAATTAAGGATAATTAATTTAATGCAGTATAAGGAATAAATAATCCATACTCATTTATATCATGATGTGTATAAAATTTCCTCCTCTAAATTGATATTTCAGAATTCATCATACTCGGTGTAATGAATGCATCTTGTACTTTAAAACAAACTGTAATTCCAAACATTCGTTTTCAATTAACCTTTCTTGTCCATGTGTCACAGCTTGTGCACTGATACAGTTGACTGTGCATTGCTAAACCAATAACCCTATACTTAATGCCCAGCCAGCAGCCATTATTATGGAGGTTTAAAGCCCTTATTCCAGTACAATAAATGTTAGCAAGTGTGATTATTAGAGCTTGTATTCTGTGTATTCATACTGTAAACAACCACCTTCATACAGTAAAACACTTCTGTGTAAGTTTTACCAGAGCAAAACAATTCACATGTGATAATATAAAATAATATTTTACATATCTTCAATCTATGCATATAATTTAATTATTACATTGCATGTATGAGCCGGGATAACTCAGTCAGTATAGTGACTAGCTACAAGCTGGACGGCCGGGGTTCGATCCCCGACGGGGGCAGAGGATTTTTCCTCTAGCCTCTCCGTCCAGACCGGCTCTGGAGCCCACCCTGCTATACCTCCACTCACCCCAAGCGCCTTTACAGCACGTAGTGGGACAAACTTTACTTTAATTTTACTTTTACATTGCATGTGTTACAATGTTATGGCACTTAGTGTATAGGTTTCTTAAATCTAGGTAATTTCCTCAGGAAACACTGACAGTTTTTTAACAAACAGTACATCAAATAAATTAAAAAGAAAACATTCAGAAATACTTCCCATCTGAATTTAATTTTTCTATAACAATGCCAATTTAAATGGTTTAAGTCATCATGTAATATGTCTTAGAAACAACATTCTGCAAGCAGTTAAAAAATAAAAGGTTTAACTTAACCAGTTTTGAGTGCAAACACTATGCTATGAAAGCTGAATATTAGTTAAATCATATGAGGTTCATCGTTCAGAGTGGCATAACACCAATTTCTTTCGGTTTCAGCAGACCTGAACCATCACGGTTCTTTCATATGTACAAAATTAAAATAAAGTTTTACTCTTGGTTTTGTGTAATACTGGCTATAATGGAATTTCTTTCACATCTTGTGGCCTGTCAACATCCTGAACACGTGAGAATGTTTTTCAACTTATCACACATGTTATTACATATACATCAAGACTGCCCTGGTAATTTCCACCATCTGTTGGGATCCTTTTTTTTATTATTTCTTTCCAAAGTTTTTATTGCTGAAGAATCGTGTGTATAAAGAAAGATGCAAATATTTGCTAGCAGTAAATTTTGTTGGTACTAAGAAGTTATATATCCTTCAAACTGCTTAAAAGATAAAAGTTACTGAACGTTACATATCGCCGATTGTGCCACTTTTGAATTAATCCCATAAAACCCATCCAAGAAGGAGCCAAACATTCACATACAGGTATCTGCATCCCTGTCAGGGCAGATACATTAGTAAAGATGTGAGAATCACAACTGATACAGACTTAATATGGAGAATTACAATAACTGAATTATACAATATCTGAACCTTCACTTGCTGACTACAGCAGAAAACAAGGTGAAGACACTAAGCAACATTCTACAGATGACAAAATACCTTTATGCAACATGTGCTTATGTGCCTGAGGTAGAAAGAGACTTGTATGCATAAAACCTATATTCCAAACATACCTAAATATAAACAGTTATAATGAAGATTATTAAAGAAAGAAACAATATTGCTCTAGTGTCACAAGAGTGTTTCCATTTTCAGATCTAACTGAACAACACTTGTAAACCTTACACTGAATCAGAACAAATTCTTGTGTCACTGCATTTTTTAACTTGTGCATTCAGGCAGTTGGGCAGAAACCATCTTCATTTTGATGAGAACTTGAACATACCCTTCTTTAAGGTTTTGGTTTCTCCTGCCTGTAAACAGAGAATAAATATTCTCCAGTATCAACAAAAGTTATTTTTGAATATTCACAATTCTGATACAGTTGTCATTTTAATTTAATATTCAGCGATAATTGTGGAGACTGCAAGTACATACGGGAATCTGCATTTGAGGCAACGTTCTTAAGTCAACTGCTACTAGGCAATCCAAAAAGCCTAAAATGCATAGCATCAATGAAATATAGCATTTCTGAGGTTAATATGTAACAATGGATGAACAAAAAATGATCGTTTCATCTGTAAGTAGTACCATTATTTTATCTCAAATCTACTTCACAGAGGGGATGAGATGTTTTCCTATTATCAGGTAAATATGACAGTATGGAATGCAGAAGAGGCAAGCCCAGTTAGTCTCTTTACATCATAACATGTTGGCCCACTCTGACAATACTAGCTTGAAGACCTATAATATTTTGTTAAATATACCGCAGATTTAAACATTTTTAAAATGACCCTTCTAAAAAGATGAGCATAAACAACTACGTTTATCTGCCAATATATGTTATTTGTTATGTGGTAATAATGACGTGAAGTGTGATTTATGTAGTATACCCGTGGTTTGTATCAAAAGCAGCTTTTCTCCATATTGTTACCCTTCATAGGTCAGTGGTCACAATGTACACATACCACCTATGTTTACACTCATAAATCTGCATGGGTTTTATTTGCTTCTCCTAACAAAGAGCAAATAATTTCCAGAAAGGCATTTATACACTTACATTTGTAATGGTGGTGTGTTTTATTAAAGGAAATCATCTCATTTTTAAATATTAAGCCTAATTTACACAGTTTTCCTCCTTTAAAGGGGAACATAAAGCAGAAAGCAGCTGATGGCAGCCCTGTTCTTACCATTAGTCTGGATCCAAACAACATCCTTGCCTTATCTTCCTCCTGTGGAGATGCTCCCTCATCTGCTGATCCTCTATTCATTTTTATCTGTAATTTCTGCTTGATGGCCTATAAGTAAAATGATTTTTAAACAATGATTTATGATGTCATTATGTATTCACACATTAATCTATTACCAGTAAATCTATGAAGAATATTGCGTTAGTTAGTATATTTAGAATGAAAAGTGTAGTCAACCATTGGAATACCTGACCTGCGACAGAATTACATGTCTGCTGTCACTCTTCATGGCCAGCAGGAGATCAAGCCACGTCCAGGTGACATTGTGGTACTCTAGGGTGGGAATAACAAGGCTAAAGTCCCGAATGTCCTCCAGATTCTTCTCTTTGTTTCCTTTGTAACTAACTCTGACAGGAACTTCTGGAATCTTTATGTAAATGAACAATTTATTCTTCTCTGCTCGTTCCTATTAAAAACAAACGCCAAATTTAGAATAATATTACCTGAAACTGAGCTCTGCAACTTTAAAATGAAAGCTAGAATGAATAAACAAGTAATGTATGTGGAGCTTCTGCATAGATATTCTAGGAACATGGCCATTTGAAAGACCAAGAAGGAGATGTGCGCATAACATTTAGATGAGGCCTAAAAGGAAATGAGTTGTGCAGACGGGACGTGGATGAAAGAGGCTCAGGGTTATGTCCACATTTCAAATTTGGGTTATCCCTTCTGATCCCTTTTACCGGCTCAAGATTCTAAAATGGCACAGTATGAACAAATAAAGTACCTATATTGAAATAATACATCTAAATAAATACCACTACACAAATCTGTCAGATGGTGTCCTATCTTCAGCAGTATGTAATGGCGTGGTACAATGACAATGTTTGTGTTCATAAACGGAAGACCTTACAAAACTGTACCAACACGAAACATGAGGGAACAAATTCCTTTAGTAAAGAATTAAAAATAAAGAGTTGTATGTCTAATATTTTAGAGTTATTTGAACACATTCCATCTTGTCAGTCTATTAATTCAACTACAGATGTTACATGGCACAAACATAGTTGTAAAAATTATCACAGAGTCTTGTCATTTACCTGACATACTGAGGAAAGCCATTGGAAAAAGTGAAGGATCATCATCAAATTAGTACCCTCTTTGAAACAGCTTCCTCAAATGTACATATTAATAACTATATTTAATAAAAAGAAACTCTACATGAGGAAGCTTACAACTTCACACTTAATTTGCAATTTCCATATTCATGACTGAGCAGTACTTCACCTTCATCTTTTCAACATCGTCTTTCTGTTCTATTGGAACGTAGAAGTTTGTTTCTTTGCTCTTCTTGGTTCCTTTGAGTTTTTTTCCCTTGCTATCAGCATCAATATCATCAGAGCCATCACCATCTATAGTCTCAGGGTCACGTTCAGGAAAGCAAAATTTTAACATAGTATTGAAAAACTTCTTTGTGAGACCTAAAAAAGACAAAGCGCTTATATAATGCTTGTGAATGTTTTGGCTAAACAATGAGCATATCAGTTGCCTTTGAACTAATACTAACCTATTGTAAGGGGAACCACATTAATCTCGAAGTGTTCCTTCACAGATATGCCGCCAACTGGCGCTTTCTCTCGGCAAAAGACGCGGACAGCACGCTGAAACATTCATTTCACACTTAGTCTTAAGCATTAAAAGAATTTTAAAAGTTCTATGAAATGAACTTTAAACAAAGAAGATCCTTATATAATACTTCCTCAGAGCTGGGTCCACCTCCATGTGCGATATTAGCACACTTTATGAACTAGTCACAACTCACTACAGTCATCAAGATAAAACATTTGTCGCCATCTTGATGGCAGTCTATACGCAAAGTATTGACCTGTGTTCTCAACTGACAATCAAAGAATATCAACTGTGACTGCATACATAACTTGGACAAATGATCTAATCTTCTAATCTCTAATCTAAATAATCTTTAATTTCATTTTTGCACTATTTGAAAATAGGTATGATGCACCACCACAAACACACACAGCTTCCTATCTGATACTCTGCACATTTAATGGAGTGAATATTGTGAGTGAGAATGGGACTTACCTTCCTGTCAACAGGCATGTTACTCTGAATCTCAGTAGGAGACAACACTTCTTTATAAACCTGGTTTGGCAACAGGTTCATCATTCTTGAATCTCAGTAGGAGATAACACTTCTTTATAGACCTGGTTTGGCAACAGGTTCATCATTCGCACATAGCCCAGTTCAAGTAAGTGTTCTCCTGAATCATCACTTTTCGAATTCTTTGTGTACCTGTGTATATAAGGAACTTCGTGTTATCTACCATATTTGCAATATGTAACAGGTGACAAAATGTTATATGACACACAGGAAACATTTGAGTGCCGAGGCTAATAAAGGGGACAGAAAACACAAATAATCAAACTGTGGTTTCTTGGCTTACATAGGGTCTCCGCACAGGGTAATGTCAAATTGAGGGATTTATGTGAGCAAAGTGAAAAGAAACACCTATGGCCGAGCAACTAACTGAAAAGATTACTAAAAGTCACATAAAAACCTGTCAGGGTATGGCTTTCATGGTGAGCATCAAACTCAGGACCTTTAAAATAAAAAGCAGAAGTGTTTACCACCAAAAACCATGCCTTTTATACTAGCATATTTGAGAAAAAGGATGCTCCAAAAAAGGAATCTTATGCAGTTTCACTTGCAAGTAAACTTAACATATCTCTAAGACTTCTAATTTTATACAAATAGATAAAACTGTTCAGAACAATCTGTTGCTCTTGCACTCGGAGCATCCATTCATCCATTCTAGCAATACACACTTTGTATAAGCTTGACAACATGGATAAATGAAAACTGCTCATAATCTCTTGAAGCATGATAGGCCACCTGAAAGAGAGGCAACTGTAACAAAACAATGCTGTTACTTCTGAAGATAAGGACAACAAAAATCTAAGAAAAAATACATTATTAGAGGAACATTTTTGATATTTCCAGCACAATAAATGAACTGTTCCCAATGCCATCTTACAGAGTAAACGTAACTACAATACAGCTCAATGTAAGAAAACAAAACTGTGGGCAGTGCCATTAGAAATTAGAGATGCAACAGTCATAACTTTGTGACAGAAATATAAACAAGGCTATGAAAATGTTAACAAACTTACTGTAAGAGCAAGGCGTAGATGAATAGCTACAGACAAAGAAGAGTGGATACAGATGCAATGGGCATGACTGAGGAAAGAGAGAAGAATATAGAACAGTTATGATGATGTAACTTTTACTTACAGAAAGTTGCTGAGCACAAGATCTGCAATCCCTAACTGACCATCAGCTTCTGTAAGTCGCCACTGAGCATGCTTGAAGCATATCTCATTGGCCCTGACCGTTGTGACAGGCTTGTCACCACGCATGGTTGCTAGCTTCTGATTGGCTGACAGCTGCGTCTCCTTGTAACACGACAGCATCATGTCCAGTTCTTCGCTCTGGGAATTCAGGAGTTCTTTGCACTCGAAGACCTGTAAGCATATAACAGCAAATTGTATGAAGTCTGCTGGCTTTTTTGCCTGTTTGATTGCATTCACACATAGTTAAAGTTCTCATAAATGATGCTAGATGAGTGCGGCTATTACTTGCCAGCTTACAGAAGTATATCTAATATGGGTAATGAAAACAATCAAGTAATGTGCTATGTAGCAGGGATATTTGTCATCATTGTTCTATGTTGAAAGGGATGGGAAAGAAATATGGGAGGAAGGACACAAAAAGATAAAGTGTGAAAGAAAGAAAAAAGAAGGAACAAAAGGGCTGAGGGATGAAGATGGCACAGTCATATCTCAAGAATGACTGAAGAGAGAATTCCAGAAAAGGCTAAGAAAATTAAAGCAAAAAGAAAACACACAAGAGATTATGATGGACACAAGTTAGGAAAGGAAGGGAAAAAGTGAGGATGAGGACGAGCCGTGAGAAAACAGAGGGGCAGACGGGCTTAGTTGCTGGATGACCGCCATAAAGTGGAAATAAATTTGAAGAAAGAATCAGAAGTATCAAATGCAGCAAATCCTTTCTACTGCTCATGCCAGATCCTTTATCTTCATGTATCTCGTTCAGAGACCTACAAAACACGCACGTCTACAATTGTACGTGTAGTTTCGTATGGGTATGGGACTTGGCAACTTTTATAACATAACACAGCTTGCAGGATTTGAGGTTTTCATGGTGGTGAGTCTGAAGATGACTGTCTTCTGGGATGTTGCACTGTGTAGTCTGGTAGAAGTGACAGCCATCTTCAGAACAAAGCTTGAATGCTAAGAATACTGTCAGGGTGATTAAATTAATGAGGATGGGAACATGAAGCATGGCTCCACTGTGAATGTCCCCTATTATCTGTCCAAACCCTCGCATATACCGGAGAAATAGATTCATGGAATACAAATCTTATTATTGCTACCTGTGAACTGTGTACTGACCTGTCGCTCCAAATCATCCATCTCTATCATTAATTCTTCATTGACTGGGTCTTCTGCAAGAGCTCGCTGAATCAAATGAGTTTTCTTCTCAAGGCGGCGCAATTTTGATACTAGGGATCTAGAAATTGAACCACAATCTATGTGATTATGCAGCATGTTCCAAAAGTCATACACCATAAAAAAATATCATCTTCAAAATAAAAGTAGATAATTATATATTAACAAATGCTACCAATGCACATCCAAAGACAACAATTAATGTTGTTTTTGTCCATGCAAACTCAAAACACAGTGGCCATCCAGTTTTTTCGCTGTTGTCAGTATAAAGTAATGAGATTAAAAGGATAAATTACATAAATGCATACACAGCCATTGTATCTGCAAGTTCAGAGACATAATATGCACGCACGAGTTCATTAATATCACAGTCAAAATTCCTGTCTGTCCACCAACTGCCACTCCTCATTCTGCTGAATGGAGTCCCTTCATCTGTCAAACTTCCAATCTTCCTTCCCTCCCTCTTCCTAGTGCCATCCGTTCCAGGACTTGCTACAGCCACATGCTGTCGCCATTCTCTGGATATGTCTGCACCATATTAATTGTTTTGTTTTTATATCATCCCATTTTTTCTCTATTACATGACTTAGGTTTTGTTTATCCTTGATATTCTTGCTGATTATCTCCAAAAATACATTTATTGTTTCAATAAATTTTTGTTTTCTCCTTGAATTGCAATGCTTTTGAACCATTCTGCACAATATTTTAATTACTGTCTTGTAAATGTTTTGTCCATGCACTGTCATTAAAATGTTTTATACGTTTTTCCTTGTCTGCATATTTATCTCGTTATACACAGTGACTGCTGTGCTCTTGCCATCACATTCTCAAATAAAGTGGTAGACATTTATTCTTATATGCTGTGAATATTCTATTCATGCTTCAAATTTGGAATCTGCAATACAAAATCTGACCAGCTATGGACAATCAACACACAAAGAAAAGATGTTGTTAAAACAATGATTATCTAAAGGTCTGTGATACCAATGTACAGAGTGCTGGGTGATTTAATGTCAGTTCTCAACGATCTTATTCCTAAGGTCATTCTCAGTCAGAAATGTTGTATAAACATGTGTCTGATACTCAGTGGTTATAGAACTATGGACAGAAAATAAAGATAATTTGGAAGACACAAAAACATGATTACAGATCTACTTCCAGTATGAGAGAGTGCCCTATGTTTTAGTCAACAAATGACAGACCCTTTAAAATTAGTTCCCTGATGCAAGGGTTGCTCATACTGGTCCACAGATTTGACCACTGCAGTCAATGGAACTGACTCTGCTAGATTTCTGCAAATGCAGATACATGAAAACCTCATACATGAGGGGGGAGAGAGAGAGAGAGAGAGAGAGAGAGAGAGAGAGAGAGAGAGAGAGAGAGAGAGAGAGAGAGAGAGAGAGAGAGAGGAGGTGCAATGACTTTTCTATGCTTCAAGATGCGTGAATACCCCTGATATACTACATAAGGTCAAAATCATATTTAATTTCAAATACCCATAGCTCCATAACCATTGACAATCAGATCTATGTTCATACAACATTTCTGACTGGGAGTAACATTACAAATAAGGTCCTTAAATATTGACACATTGTCAGGAGACACTCTGTACTATGATAGAGACTATCTAATATCAGAGGTATAGGCGACAAACACAACAATTTGGCTGTACACCAACCTTCAGGTGATCAGTTGTCATTTCACTGGCAGATTCGTTGCTACCATTTCAAGCTAAGAGCTGCAAAAATGTGCCTATTAGCTTTGTAATGTCTATTTGCATATAAGAACTTGAGAACAGCTGAATACATTTTCATTAAATTTGATACTGGAAAGTTTATTTATTTTACTTAATATACATGAAATACACATGAGCCGGGATAGCTCAGTCAGTATAGTGACTAGCTACGGGTTGGACGACCGGGGTTCGATCTCCGACGGGGGCAGAGGATTTTTCCTCTAGCCTCTGCATCCAGACCGGCTCTGGGGCCCACCCAGCCTCCTCTACAATGGGTACCGGCATCCTTTCCCGGGGGTAAAGCCGGCCGGGGCGTGATGCTGTCCACTCACCCCCATCTAGTGCAGAGGTCAAGGAAGAGAGGAGCTATACCTCCACTCACCCCCCAAGCGCCTACATGGCGTATAGTGGGACAAACTTTACTTTACTTTTACATGAAATACACAGTAAATTACCTAACTTGGTTCTGCATTTGTTGAATGGGTCTGCGCTGATCCTCTACACTGTGCAGCTGCAATTGGAACCTCATTCTCTGAAGTCGCTCAAAAGCTTCCTTGCGACGTGGTTCAACATACAGTAGTAGATTGTTCACTATATCCAATATCATCGCATACTAAAGAAAACACAGTTACCTTTAATCATCTTTAACTGGCATGCGCTTCACTTCTAATCATCACATATACCAATATTCTAGCATGTCACCGAAGATAAGAAACAGAAGAATGTAGTAAGTCCATGACTAAACCAAATATACAAGTATTGATCAATGAAAATTTGGACATTTGATGATTTGCATTCTTTGGCTGGTATTGTTAGGCTCTGTAATAAAGCAGTATGAGATGTACGAAAGCAAATATGATTTATAAACCTTCAGGTAAGAGGAAACCTAGGCACAAATTATGCAGAATATCAAAATCAATTTCATGTAACGGTAACAAAGATCACGAAGAAAAATATTAAATATAACACTGAAATCAATTTTACACAGTTATAAGAGAAAACATGAACACAATTCTGATTTATAAACATCATGGAATAAGGTCACTTGGGAGACCTATTCAGAAAACAAGAAATTAATTAAATTGTTCACTGTGGCTTGCAATCATACAAGCTATGTCAGCAGTATTTTTCAATGCAACTCACATTACTGCGTTCAAATGACATTTATCATATCCTTGATGGGAAGTATATCTGCTGACTATAAACATAAGGATTAGCCTATATAAGATGTAATCTCTTCCACAACATGCTGTAAAATACAGCTTTCTTCTTCAACCTGTATAATGTTTGTACACAGCATTGTCAAGTTATTAACCAGCAGCCAGTATATATTAGACAAATACCAATTGTTAAATATCATTTAACTTGTATTTGTTGAATTTAAATGTGAGGACAAATATCAAGTCAGAAAGTAGTGTAAAAAGTGAAATGAAATAAAAAAATTCAAATTTATTTAAGCAACCAAAAAATTTTAAACTAACAAAATTTACACAGTGAAAGAATTAAAACTCATTTTAAGTAAATAATATCTACGGGGAAAGAACTGCAATGAAATGGTTCAATGACAGACTGGTGGAACTAGCAATAAATGTCAGGGTTTCATATCAATCGGAAGTTTCCTGAAGAACTGGCTAAATATCAACTTCACAACTCCCATTATCACTATGCAAATAATCATTACGTTGCATATAGAAGTCCAGTACCTGCAGTGAATTGGTGCATACATCTAGGTCATGAT
The DNA here is from genome assembly GCF_000696155.1 of Zootermopsis nevadensis. The sequence continues at coordinate 492,053 of NW_019059618.1, forward strand.
GCATCAGTGTGAAGGCATCCACTGCCCTCTCTCTCTTCTCCCATGGACCCCCTTCGTCAATCGGAGGAGGCGGCACTTCATCCACAGTACTCGGGTCAATACTACTCTCCCCATAGCCAGCATAAAAGAACTCACACTTGCACCGAGACACTATGCGTTGCAACTACACAAAGAAACAACATTGAAAAGATGTACTCCTTGATGTGCACTGAAATTCCAGTGGTGTTCTTCATGTCACATCACGGGTGATGTCAACAGAGCAGCCTAAAGCATAATAAATGCAACAGTGGTATCCAGGGAAATATTATGCCAAGCAGTTTTGTAGATGTTGAACGATGTTTCAGAGATGCACGTCTGATAAGATGGGGAAGCTTCTATGAGACTACATAGTGTGATATCCCAATTCTTTTGTGTTAGAGACAAGAATATGGAAGGAGAGATGCACAAGTTTTCCTACCTGTATTGGTGGATTTTCACCAATGTTGCTGCTTGCACCCACAGTCTCGCTAACAACCCCACCGACGGACTGCCCGCTGCCCACCAAGTGCGGCAGGTCTGGTACGTCAGCTATCACTGTCGAGTCCTTCTCTTGAATATTCTCAACAGACAGCCACATGATGTTTTCTGTATTCATAAATGGTAATTAATAATGCTGATTCTTAACAGTGCTTTGTAATTAATTTTAGCTCTTCATATAAACTATCCATTAACGTTGTCAAACTCTGACTGACACTGGAAATTACTGACAAATTTTAGCAGAAGTTCCCTATATCAAATTTCAAGACAATCCATTCAGCCTTCTCAAGCTTCTGCATGTGGACAGGCAGACAGACAAAAAGACAGGGCAAAGCTAAGGGGTGCATTTTTTAAACTTTCAGTCAAGGACACATTCAAAAGGTAAAGGTGGGAAGAGAAATGGTACCATAACTTAACGTCAAATTAAGGATGAGCGAACACAACCCAGATATGACAGGTGCTTTGTTTCCCTCCGAACCACAACTATGAATGTCTACTCACCATCTAAAGAGTCACTCTCTCCTGCACTGACAGTCGCATAGTACTGCATGCACTCGAGGGACCCCACCCAACTTGTCTTTGACACCAATGTCCTATCTTTCCAAGCCGGACGATGAACACGCTGCAATATTTCTGCTTTAGCTGCACTCAGGATCACATAGCCCTTGGTCTCACAGCCTTTCAACAGAACCTGGCTGTTTACTAGCGCAACTATAAAAAATAAAGCACAGTTTATTAAGAGTTATGTCACAAGAACATTCACAGCAATCTGATAAATTAGCCTTGAGAATGTAACTGGTTCCATTCTAATTAGGAAGCACAGGGGGAAGATTATAAGCGTTTTTTTTAATTTGCAGTTTATTTAATAATGTGGTCGGTAACTCAGACTGTATAGTGTCAAGTGATAACAGGATTGATAAACAAGACTGGAAGGTGTACTCTTTGGAGTGCACTAAAATTCTGAAGACATTCTTTATGCCACATCATGGGCAATGTCAGCAATGCAACAAAAAAGTGAACAAAAGTGATAAGGTCCTCTGGCATGGTCTGCATCAATTAAGAATTAATTTTAGAAATACGAATCCTTAGGTTTTTGGTTCACCTCCCTGAATTGGAGATCAGTCCATTACAAATCCCTAACACAGAAATATGCAAACCCATATATATGCCTCAAGAAGAAATTCAATCTACAATTCCACTATCTGGGAGGTGAAAAACTGTAAATTCCTTGCAATAAAGTGACTGAAAGTGGCATTTTTTCAGTTTTAAATTATACAGGTGCACCCATATAACACAGATTGGAGAACAATACTAAAATGAATCACAAAGCAATAAGATGGGGAGGTGTGGTCTGTACTCTTCTGCATCAGGACAGGGCCCAGTACATGGCTCTTGCAAGCTCTGTAATAAACCTTTGGCTCAATAAAAGGTGGAGATTTTTTTACCATTCAGTGAAGACCAAGTTCTTAAATGGGACTTTGCTCCTTTGAATAGGGTAACAGCATGCAAGAGAGATGGAGATAACACTTTGAACAGGAACAGATGGACAGTCTGACTCTGATATCAAAGCTCTATGTGACATGAAAAGAATTTCATTTATGGGGAAAGATGGGGAGGGGCCTTAAACAAAATCCTCATGCTAATCCTCTTGATGCACTCTTTGCACAAATCACATGAAATAAACAAATTATCACAAAGTTACATTCATCTACCTGCATGTTATATCTCCAATACATCTGTAGTGTGGTACAGGAGAACTACACTAAAGTTGTCACGTGAGTTTAAAATTTGTCAGTTACAACCCATACCCTACATAACTCTCAATTCAAACTATATAAACATTTTCATAAACAGCTCAATATAAAAAATATTCATACATAACATAAAAAACAGTCTCATTAACATCTAGAATTTTGTTTTCCTTGATGTGGTTATATTTGATGTACTACACGAACAAATAACTTTTGGCTCTGCACAATGTAATATCTGCCTCATAACCGCACACTCTCTCACTCTCATTCGTATTACCTAAAACTTACTGAGCCAATTCTTATGTTGCACGTCATCCTCCTGACATGCCGCAAGACCCTGCAGATGTTGGTCTCTGGTTTGTACAGACAAGTCATCACTGAACACCACTGCCTTGTTGTCAGCCTCAGCAATTAGCTGCTGGAGCATGGTAGCTGCATGGCCAGACTGCAGTTTGGTCATCGGTGAGGGGGTCGCCTGAACCGTGGCAGGATTCTGTCGGTGGAAACACACTACTTTAACATGTTACAACATGCTGCGTTTACCGAAATACCACATGCACATTTTACTAAAATTTCTGCAAAATGTAGCAGCTGCCCATCATATTCAAGGATTAAATGTGGGCAGCACAAAGTGCTACCTATTAGTAGCTAATGAACTATTCATGCTGCCATCAATTTGTGAATTGTGAATTATGATAAGGTGAGGTGTAAAGAAATGTTGAGCATTCTGCAGAGTACACCATTCCAATCTTGATTTTAATTCCTTAAAGCCATGACCCAATCTTATCTTCTCTTATTGTCTAATGTTTGTTTCTTGAGAGGGTAGACACCACGTAGAATTTGAGAGGGTTTTTGTAAAAGCTTGTTTTGTGCTCCCTGGCCATTACCACATATTACTGTATATATTTGTTTAAAAAATATATTACAAACATTTCTGTTCTTATTATATTCATTGTAAATTCATAATATGTATATATATTTTTATTTTTTCTGTCAACTGAGCTTCCACCTTATTTTGCACCACACTTAAAAATGGGGGTGGCCCCATTAGATTCAATTAGTAGAAGAAGCAGTAATTATATAAAATATATAAAATTAATGATTTAAATGTAAAGATGTGTCCAACCTTCTGTGCAACAACTTTCAACTTACATTCAAACCTGATAATGGCCATATTGGGCTGAAAAAAAATGAAACAAGTGAACAGTGTGTAAAAGTGACCAAGAAGAATCAAGTGGAAGGACTACCAGAACAGAACATATAGAAACTCTGTTTATTAACAACCTTTACAAGAAACTTCAGGGAACACTGTCTAAACAAGTTCCTATGGACACCCTACCCAGACTCTTACATCCTCTGCAACCTATAATAATGATGTGTCAATAGAAACGTCATTTTGTTCAACAGACACTACCTGAATGGAATTGCTTGGTGAGGGGGCTACAGGTCCTTCAGATGCACGTGTACGTGATTTAAGCGGTGTGGATGAAGTTTCACCTCTGAATCCCTTCAATGCTTCTGTTGACAAATTCTTCTTTAATTGCTGTAACACGTAAGTTTACATAACAATCAGTTCTCAAGAAGTTCTCTATCAGTGTAGCTGGTTCATCAGTGTCATGGTTTAAATCCTATTATTGCAAGACAACAGACTGGTCTCAAAGAGGTACCAAAGTGTCATGAGAGTGCTTGCATAATGACACCACAGGTGTAACAGTAATTTTGTTTGAAAATCATGTGAACTTAGGTTTTATCACCTGTGAGGAGTTTCAACAAAAAAATTCTGCTTATCTTGAAGTTATTTTCAAAGATTATGACACAAATGGAGTTGACTTTCTGTTTATCCATTAACAGGTGAAAAAATGTGGCAGAGACCACCTGTATGTTTGTCTTCTCCAATGGTTACTTATGTTACGTATTTATAAAGCTTTATAAAGATTGGATTGAAACTTCTTACAAACTCCTTGTTCTCTTGAATTGCTCACTTATCAAAATCATAAAACATGTTGTACATATTTAGATGTGTTAAAATTTGTGTCCAGAGATGATCAAACATATTCAATCAAATATTTACAGCATCTCACTTTTTTAAATTGTGATGGGGATTCATGCCAGCCGATGTGATGCAATGGCCACAGAAAAAACAATGAGGAATTTAAACTGGCTGTCTGGTACGAGAATATTACATCCTTATTTATTTAACCACATATTCAGAGAATTTTACTTTATTCTTCAAAATGTCTTGTCTACAAGTAGACATGTGTAAATTATGCAAGTAAATGCAGTACTTTGATGAGGCACGACCATGTATACTCAATTCTGCAACGGTATGTAACTTGAGGAAATGGTTGAAAATAAGCGAAAGAAAAGAAGAAAGTTCCAAGTCCTTCAATTACATATTTGACAAATGAAAGGCAGTAACAGACAAATTTATAGCAGCTACCTTTTAGGCTTGGAAATAAGATTTATATTTTGAAAAACCAACAAAACTTCAATGAACATGACTAAATGATGAAGGTGGTTATTTTCTGGGTTGTAGTGCCATGTAGTCTGATAGATGTTTACCTCCACCAGACTACAAGACGCCACAACCCACATGATAATCATCTTCCTACTCAACGCCATGAAAACCTCAAATTCTACACGATGGAATTATGACAAAACAACACCACAGTACCGTCCTACTACATACTGTGTGTGGGATCCGATTAATGGCGAGAAGTAAAATGGCCAACCCCAATGTCAGTAGTGGAAGCAGAATATATTTGAAAACATTAACCATTAAGTACTGAGATGCTCATTGATGCAGTATAACACAGGAATTTAACTGTTGTGCCCTTAGACATCTGACAGGCCAATGGGTGCACAAAATTTTGTCATGTAGCCTGTGGCATAATAAACGTGTGCTGCACTGCTGCAGGCTATAAAAACCTCATATTCCTTTCGGTATTATGTGACAATACAAAGATGAAATCAATGAACACTTCATTTCATACTGCAGTCAAGTGGTTAGCACTTCTGCTTCAAATGTAATTCTCTCAATTCCCTCAGCTACTTTGGGCACATGCTTAGACAGGACCAAGTAACAAGCCACAACTACCTGATATACAATCAACCCCCCCAACCCCCAATCAAACTCTATGATATTTAACCAGCCTCGAGAGAAAAACTAAGAGACAAATTTACAATCTTTCTGACATTGTGCCATACCTTTGTCTTCACAAATGTGTCAAAAAGTGCAAATGCCACATCTCTATTACTTTTTGTCCAGGCTCCTTTTAGATCATACACAACAAGTCGATGGGTTGGCATATCCTGACAGCTACTTGCACATTCACTGGTATTCAGGAGGTCTCCACGATTTGGTAGGATTGTTGCACGACCATAAGACACCTTGGCAACACTAAGACAGTAACATTTCTCGACAGGCTGCCTCAGAGACATATGCTGTTAATGCAGACAAATACCATAATTAACTCATTAACTTCAAAAATGTATAAATTTTATATATATATGTATATATACACACACACACACATATTAACAATAATGATATTACAAGCATTCATCTTTGATGCAATGCATTTTTGGGTTCTGAAGGATATCTTAAGATAACAGAACAGACTTTGTAACAAAAAGACTCTGCAAACCAAGAGAAAAGCAATATTAGGAAGGAAAATTATTAACAAGTAATCAGGGCTTCATAAAACTAACTCTGACATTGTCATCTTTTATGGTAAGTAAATTATAATACGAAATTCACTGTAACGAAAAATACATAAAGTTATTGAATCATCCTAAGTTAAATATATAAAATAAACTATTTAAATTTAAGAACAATTTCTGCATATAGGTACGTCATAATACCTTTGGAAATATTATATTTCTCAAACACAGAAATGAAGCATGAAGCTTCTGAAACCTAAGCATTTTCTGACACATTAAATGTATCAGAGATTGTCAACTACAGCACCAATCCATGGTGCAAATGATAAAGAAAGCAGCATCAGTACCTCCTTCCCTGGTTCCTCTTGCAGGGCACTTTTCAGCCAGATCTCAGCATCATTCAATTCACAGTTCATATACATGATCGACCACTCAGCTCGTGGACGGTGTTTCAACCCACCTTCCATTGGTACCAAGGTCAAGATGTGCTCTATAAATCCACATGTAACATAATTTTCAAGTCAAGACCTCACAGCCTGGCTATCCACATATTAAAATCCTTCTTGTATTATTTATCGACATTCTATAGCATCCCTTTAGAGAAGCTTGTGGTGGCTTAACTCAGAATGCCATTCTTAATTAACCAATTGCATTAATCCTAAACTATGTATAAATAACAATGACCAGAAGAAGGAATGACAAGTATGCAGCAGAGCTACAAAATAAGACTTGCCAGTGAGTGGCAAGTACAGGATCCTGCAGTTCTGCATGCAGACTTTCCATTCTGCTTATTCGAAAGAAGCCCCCTGTACAAAGATGTACTGAAGAGTTGTAGATCAGATCACGTGTAAAAAATCTCCTCTTAGATGCAGTGGCATAGATAAAGAATCCATAGTCAATTTATGTATGAATGAGACAGTGGTAAAACCTAAGCAAGGCCATTTTGTCCGCTCTCCATAAGGCACATGTTAAAAAAGGTAAAATGTTGAATGATCACTGACACTTTGTCCAGAGCCGCTGCATGTGTGGTTGTACATCAGGTGGCCATCTAAAATTTGTCCCAAAAATCTACCAGCCTCTGCAAATACCAGAAGTAAAAATTTTGGGATGTGAAAATATTTCCCTGAGTCAGTAGAAATGGACATGCACAGTCTTCACAATAAATTATTTAAAACTCTTTTCCTAACTCCGCTGTGACCACCAGTCAATCGTTAGCTGGAGTTACCATTCAATGACTGGGAGAGATTGGGGCCTGTAGCAGATGGCAAAATGATGTACATATACGAAGCACATTACAGGGTGATAAACCCTACTTATGATTTCAATAATGGCAAAGAGGGAATCACTGAGGAAAAACCTGTAGGTGATGCCTTTCTCCTGTGTGCATGGAGGGCATAAAAAGAATGGCTGTTGGTGGTTGTCATCAAGGTTTCAGAAAAAAACTAATTAATTCCTTGAAATATTTTTAGAGTTCCACCTCCAAACTTTCAGTGTGTCAGACATGTATTAACCTGTAATATTTATATTTTTTCTTCCTTTACCAGCCCCGCATGTATTTCGAGTCCACACAGACGACTGTACACAGAACAGGGTGTTCACGAAGCAAATGAATTCAAGGGATATAACTTTAGCAAATAAGGAGAGCTGAATACTTAGAAACATGGAAACCAAATACATTAAAGCTGGTAAGGACAACAGCTTAAAATAAGCATGGTGATGTTTTAACCATTGACACAATTTTGTGTATGTACCTGAACAAGAAGAAATACGTCCGCCAAGGAGTTCGAACCCTCTCTGCATGGCAAATGACATCCAGTAGTACACCTGAAACTTGTGCAGACCCAACAAAAGATGCGCTTTTCGATAATGGCGACTTAACTGAATCTTACGTGGACGTAAGTTTTGAAATACTGCACCACGCCTCGTTGGTCGAGTTACGCCTGACAAAATCAGCTTCAAGTTTTCAAACCATCTACAAAAGGAGAAGTTAATTCACTGTTTAAATATAGATTAATTAAGCTACTTCTGCAAATGAACATTCTAATTTCTATGCTCTTGTATTGAAGTAATATGATTTAAATTTGATAATGTAAATATACATGAAGAAAACATTTCTATACACAGTATCCAACAGAACATCTGCTAAACTTAGGGCAGTTATTCACTGGTTTATTTTGAGTGAAGAATGTTATATCAGTGTGGGTCAAAATATCAACTGTTATGTGGTTATGATGGATGGAAAGGGAGGAAACAAAACGAACCCAACAGATAAAATAAAATTATTGTTACAGATACTAGGGAGACATGTGCCATTTGAACTGCATGATGTTTCCAGCAGATTCTCAGCTAGGATGCTCAAGTGGAATCAAATGATTTTGAATTCACTCAATTGAAACAGACAGACCATTAACTTTATTGGCCAAGCTGGGCCCCTTCTATGACCTTCTCTGTATAAAGTGACCACTACACAAACATCAAACAATCTGGATGTACATAGTCACTTGAGAGTTGATTGTTGACAGGGTTGGAACAACAGAGCAAAGAAGCAATAAAAATTTAAATCCAAAACAATTAATGCCATTACATAATTTAGGCAGAAGATTGAGTGAGCAAGGTTCGTGATTCATAACTGTAAAGAATTGCAAGCAAGAACATAATTTGTAATCATTGTATGATTAATAAATCCACATTTCAAACAAGGATTCCAGCAACTTATCACTGATATTCTTATTATTTTATTATCCCATCTATTCACCACTTTATGGGGTATGTACTTTCATGTACCCGAGACAGACCTTGTCCCTAAGGTACATAGGGCAGCAGCTATTTCCAGGATACATATTGTTTTTAGCAAGTCAGGTTTCTGCTTAACAGAGACAAAAAGAATGTACTACACAAAAAACACTGAAAGTGTTCATCATCCAAATTACTGAGCAGTTCTCTATGTTTCATGCCAATTTCCCTTCTTTAATTTGTTTTTACTTTTCCCAGTAGTCTGTTAAAGTATTCTGCAAGTCTGGCTGGAGCATCCTGACAAATCTGCCATGGCCAAACCCAGCAAGCATCAATTCGGACCACTGCATTCAACTCCAGCAACCACAATCCTCTCCACCAAATCTAGTTACAACTGTGGACTGGTTTATTAGGGAGGTCTCTGAGACTCAGCTAAACCCATACATGAACAGAGAGGATGGTCTCTGTCTGAGCCAGTCATGGAAGACCCTCATCCATTCTCTCTAAGACGTAGGAAGCATCTGATAAGAGCACTGCCAGTCCTGACCTGGCCACTAGGCCACAACACTGTTCTTTTCAAGAAGCAACCTGGCACCATCTAGTTTCTTAATTCCTCTAATATTTCGAATTATTCCATCCATTTTCTCCCCCTACATCTTCTTTCCCGCCATCCTCAAAACCAGGCTGTGGTATGCCCCCCTCCCCTATTGGCTCCTGGGCCTTGCCCCATCATGACAATCCCCACTGGTCTGGTCAAGGTTCTGCTTTAACTGACAGGTTCCTTCCTCTCAAACCAATTCCATGCACGCGGCTTACTCAATGCTCTGAATATATGGAGACAGCGAGGACCTCTAAAACACCGGTAACTTCTACCAGACTACGTGGCGCTACAACCCATAAGGCAGCCTTCTTCATACACATCACTGTGAGAACCTAGAATCCTGCTTAGTTATATCTTCAACATTACAGCGAGAACTGACATGAAAAGTAAAGCATGCATGGCCACCTGGCTGATTCTTACGATAAGAAGATTACCTTAGCGTACTGCCATACAGAAGAACCACAGGACAATCAAATTCTGCTGGGGTTCGATTCCCCACTGACTTGGTCTCCAAAGCAATGCTTACGTTTAGATTTTGGGACCGAAAAGAACGAAAAGAATCATGTTCCTGAAACAAATTTTTTATTAACACTATAATAAATTATACATGAACATTCCATACAAAGAAAGCCTTTGGGGAAAACACAGCCAGTAAAACTGGAGAGAAATTGGAAGTGCAAATCAGCTGAAATTCCAGACATAAAAGGAGGGAGAGATATACGTTTGATTCAGATACATCAGCTTTCTTCATTAAGCATAAGAACGTGGTCGTTTGTTAGGTGCAATTTATTTTCTTATCAGTATTGTTTACAGTATAACACAGATGAAACAGACAGGCACACTTATTTTTTCAAGCCAAGGAATAACACAACATAATCATCTGCCTATAGTGCACAGTTTTCTGCTACCCTCGCTATGTGGGCGAGTCCCTTGCTACCACAACATGTTGTATCATCAGGATGTGCATGCAGGAAACAGCTTCCAGATACAGACAGGAGGTGTGAATATCCTGAAGAAGCAGTTGCAAGCATCTGACACAGGGATCCTCCACATTGGGGACTGAGGGCACGATAACCCCCCCCTGGCAAAAACTGTCACTTTACAAACTGCTACATGAAGTCCCAGTTGTAACAGGTTCTTCGGAACAAACAAAGCAATGGAAAACGGACATGAGGTTTGGAATTAAAATTTCAAGAGCCTCTGTAGACTGGGATCAACAAAAGCAGTTTCAGGAACATTATAAAACGTTAGATTTAGTGCAAGTATGGGTCAGATGGGGTAAAGTATTGGGATGGAACTGAACCAACAGATTATTACACATTCTCCAATGGAAATGGAAATGTATACCATCACTTAGGAACAGGCTTTTATGTAAACAAGGAAACCATACCATCAGTTAAGAGGCAGAGTTTGTTACTGATAATATGCCAATTATAATACTAACAAAAGAGTTATCTATGGTCAACACTGCAGTTTTACACAACACTTTGTGCTAAGTGGAGCGGTTTCATCTCTGCATTCACCAAGAGAAATTAAGGGAAACCAAGATAAAAACAAGCAAGTTGGCTCAAACAGTAACATTTCAGTTTATATTAAGTTTCCAACTCAGTGTATACATGGTGAACACAAGGCAAATCACAACAAAAACTGGGAAATTTGATTAAGCAGTTAACACTTCAGCTTATGTCAAGGTTCTAACTCAGTACTGAAGTGGAAAAACAAAGGAAAACCATAACAGAAACAAAGAAGTTGACTTAAGCAGTAACATTTATAATTTGAATTTGGAAGGTGCCTGAATCGCAGCTGTCTGCAGTTTTCCAGTCCCTGAATGGCAATCCTGGGCCAGAATTGCTCTGTCCTACTGAATGTACTCACGAAACACTGAACAATGTCTGCAGCTGATACAACATCATTAATAAACTAAAAACTTTGGTCAAAACAGATTGTAAAGAAGCTGACAAATTAAAACATGGAAATGTAACCTTTAATATTGTTTTATTCATATGAATAAAACAGGATCAAAGGTAATTTGAAGAGAGGGAAGAAAGGTAAGGGGTAAACAGATGAAAGCATGTGGAACCCTGGAAGACGAGTAGCCTTGCAGCTGTATAATGCGTTTATTATCACACAATATTCCATGTTACCTGATTGCTGGAATATTCAGGCAATTTGTCTGGAGCACAAGGCATCACAATATGGTGATCATTTGGGTCACCCAGACACATCCAGTTCAATTTAATTGTAAGCTTCAAATTTGGTAAGTGCAGGAGACGGCAGTCATCATACTTTGAGGCTGTTCTCACGTACACATTCAGCTCACCTTTGAATACCACCTTAGCTGGACAAAAAGTAGAAACCACATGTACAATTAGAGAACACAGATTTGATCATAAATGAGTACAAATTTAAATCTTTAAAATATTCCCAATTACACAACAAAGGTTCATAATGGTGAGTCTGAGATAATCTTGGAGATACAGGTGACAATAAGTAATATGAGTTGTAAGGCGTATTCCAACATAGTATACATACATTAAAAATGTCTTGCTTCAGAATTATCAGGCCCCACTGTTTATGATTTTAATGTATTTCAAAGTTAATCACACTACAGGCATCACATTGATTGCCTCACAAACTAGTAACCTTTGTGTCTGTTTAAACGCTCACCCTATATAAACAGAGCTGATACCTGAAAAATTACTATCACACTCCACTTCAAGACGAAGCCTGCACACAGACAGTCTGTATGCGGTCATTACTACCAACTGTAAATTTTGCTGCAAGAATTCAAAACAACACTAGCGCAGCAACAGGAAAAATTGTTGTGGATACTGTACGATTCAGCTCATCTTTTATATCTCTCATAACAAATGGACTATCATACATACATGTATCTTTATTACAGTCAATGGATTATTAAGTTAGTCACATGATGATGGATAGGATATGGAAGAAATAATAACAATACAATACATTTATACAAGTACAATTCAAACTCTTATCAAGATCTGACAAAAAATAAATAAAGGTTTCACATAAAGCAATGAAACATTACAAATACATCCACCCATTACATACACTAGATAAATTATACTACCCATTTATATTACATAGACAATTAAAAATTTATAAACATCATGACTTGTTTGTGAATAATAGAAATCCATCAACAGAGTAAAATGAGTGTGTAATGTAGTATCTCGTTAAAGCTACTCCAAACTGTGCCATTTTATTTATCAGACCACATATCTCTAAGAATGCAACAGCACAATAAATTCCATACTAATCTTACTGCTTACCATTAGTCCAATCCATGGCAACTTCACTCCATGTAAGTTCCATCTCCTCAGTAGTATTGTAAGGATCAAGAGACGCATGTAACAGTACCGTCATTTGGCGGACCCACATGGTCAGACGTCCGTGGAAAAGGAGCCTCATTTTGTCCCAGAATGGCAATGGCGGACTTGGATCTTGTGAAGGTGTCAATATTTTCTCAAAGCCTATAGTGAGGAATAAAATGTCAGCCACCAGTTACACACGCCTTATTTATTTTACATTTCTTAGTCATAAAACCATAGGAAACTTACTAAGATTGCACTGAGCTATAACGGGCTCCCAGCATGGACCAAATGCATAACTGTAGTGTTCAACTTCACAATTTAAATCATGGTAGAACTTGAGCGAAGTCATGCTTCTTTCAACCGTGGCATCTCCCCAAGGTTCGCCCAACTCTATCACAACACCACGTTTTGCTGGAATCATGAAATTTTAAAAAGGTACAAACTACCAAGAAACAGAATTGCAGTAACTCTGAAACTATACTCTCAATATCTGGAAGCTGGGTACATTTTTGGAAATAACTTCTTGACTTTCTCTTATTCCATCTGTTTCATTACATCTCTTCAAAAATAATGGAGAAAGTCAGCTCTGAGAAGAGACCAAAGTTCTTCTAATTGCTCCCATATTGGCCAAACATCCACCACACACAACACAGAGCATCCCACTGCTCCAATATCCTGAAGGAGAAATACTGAGGTGAAGCCATTATTTAGTCAGCTCCTCTTGAAGATGGGGGCATCAAATGGGAGTTCAGCTCACCACAACACAGTGACACTTGCACAGTTCTACTTATCATTTGAATCACGCCTGCTGTCTTCGCCAGGTTTCGTACAAGATGGCCTTAACACCTGACTTCACTTTTGCTGCATGATCAGTGCTTAGGTGACAGTTCTTGAAAACAAAATTACACTCTCAGACAGCCAAAATAAAGAGAAACTTGCACCTTGTAGCACAACTAATAGTTCAATTAACAATGTAACATTCTGACCTTGCATTATTATACATTCTTTGCATAAAGTACACAGCAAGAATGCATTATAAGCCGGTAGTGTCTGTCCGGCCATCCAGTTGATTCAACTCGAGAACCACTGGACGGATTTGGATGAAATTTGATGTGGAGGTTGTGCTATTCTGCAAGACCTCAAAATCATACTTTTGAATATCCTATGAGTGGTGATAACAAAATGATGAATAAGGAAAGTCCTGAGGTAGACATTTTAGTGCTGCAATCTGGAGTCCAAAATGAGAACTACCGAACAAGGCGGATTTAATGCCTCTAAATATACAACGCAAAGAATGCACGAGGATAGCATGTGTATTCTGGTGTGGAATGCTTCATAAACAATGGGAGACTGCTTTGATGCAAAGTAATGTTTGAGAATGCACCATGTTTGCACGTGTACAGCTTTCATGCAACCAGAATGAGAAGTGGCCTTGCAACCAGGGTGACTCAACTTGAATAAGACAACAATAAGCCAACCCGTAACAGACATTTGGACATGGGAAGTGCTTGTCTCTGAAAAGTGCTCACTGAGTGGCAAAACAGCTGAAATTATGGCTCTACCTTATTTCAAGCAGTGCATAAACAGCAACAATGGGATATGGCTGCAAGAATCCAATACTGTCACTGATTATACATAGCTTTGTGCATGAAGGAGTTCATGCGTCATAGTAAGGGTCACATTTTAAATGCAACACTCCATATAACTAAAAACATTATATCTATGGTTTGATTCACAATAATAAACACATCATCCTGAAGGAGAAATACTGAGGTGAAGCCATTATTTAGTCAGCTCCTCTTGAAGATGGGGGCATCAAATGGGAGTTCAGCTCACCACAACACAGTGACACTTGCACAGTTCTACTTATCATTTGAATCACGCCTGCTGTCTTCGCCAGGTTTCGTACAAGATGGCCTTAACACCTGACTTCACTTTTGCTGCATGATCAGTGCTTAGGTGACAGTTCTTGAAAACAAAATTACACTCTCAGACAGCCAAAATAAAGAGAAACTTGCACCTTGTAGCACAACTAATAGTTCAATTAACAATGTAACATTCTGACCTTGCATTATTATACATTCTTTGCATAAAGTACACAGCAAGAATGCATTATAAGCCGGTAGTGTCTGTCCGGCCATCCAGTTGATTCAACTCGAGAACCACTGGACGGATTTGGATGAAATTTGATGTGGAGGTTGTGCTATTCTGCAAGACCTCAAAATCATACTTTTGAATATCCTATGAGTGGTGATAACAAAATGATGAATAAGGAAAGTCCTGAGGTAGACATTTTAGTGCTGCAATCTGGAGTCCAAAATGAGAACTACCGAACAAGGCGGATTTAATGCCTCTAAATATACAACGCAAAGAATGCACGAGGATAGCATGTGTATTCTGGTGTGGAATGCTTCATAAACAATGGGAGACTGCTTTGATGCAAAGTAATGTTTGAGAATGCACCATGTTTGCACGTGTACAGCTTTCATGCAACCAGAATGAGAAGTGGCCTTGCAACCAGGGTGACTCAACTTGAATAAGACAACAATAAGCCAACCCGTAACAGACATTTGGACATGGGAAGTGCTTGTCTCTGAAAAGTGCTCACTGAGTGGCAAAACAGCTGAAATTATGGCTCTACCTTATTTCAAGCAGTGCATAAACAGCAACAATGGGATATGGCTGCAAGAATCCAATACTGTCACTGATTATACATAGCTTTGTGCATGAAGGAGTTCATGCGTCATAGTAAGGGTCACATTTTAAATGCAACACTCCATATAACTAAAAACATTATATCTATGGTTTGATTCACAATAATAAACACATC
>NW_019059618.1:515595-557858 GCF_000696155.1 Zootermopsis nevadensis
TATATATATATATATATGTATATATATATATATATATATATATATATATATATAAATTAAAAATGCTTAGCTTCAAAATAGCACAATTTGTTATTAATCACCTATTCCAAAATATGCAATTTAAATGCATAGGGTATTGTTTCTAAGTATCTACTCCCATCATATACTTACAATAAAAAACAAACGAAAACTTTCGCAACTGGACATTCTGCCATAAATGAATTACCTGAAACCTTGAGTGATGAATTGTCCAAATGGTGGACTCCATTCAAAACGAACTGTGTCGAGCACAGAACTGAATTTTAATTGAGCAGTGCCTTGACTACTCAGCTTGACCAGGAACACACCAAGAAACAAAGGAGTGCCCCAAGTGTGGTACTTCTTCAACACATGTGTGTCATATCCTTGTGAAAACTTCCCCAGGTTGCACCAGAGAGACTCGACTCGTAACTCCGTACTCCAGCGACATCCTCCTAGCAGCAACCCCAGAAATGGCCACTTATACCCATATTCTACAAAAATATGCAGAACATATTTTAATATCTGCATTACACACTTCTCTACAGCAACAAAATATCAGAAGCAAGACCACACAATATAACTATACAGAATTATTCAAAACACTGTACACCATTTCAAACATTTATTCCACAAAATACATGATAGAAGCACAAAACAAAATCTACAAGGATGCAGCAAACCATAAGTTTTGAATACAACATCCAAATATCTGTAGTTCTTGCAGTGCTCAGTAGAGTCGTTGATGCACTGCCTGTTAAAAAATGACTACGCATGTCAAGCAAGCCAAGTGCGTTCTCTGGTTCAGTGAGACTAAATAAATTGTTACAACATACAGAAGGTACAGAATCAGTTTCACAAGGAACCTCCAACAAAGAGAAATATTTAAAAAATTAAAGTAGGTTTTGGAGACTGGATGTTTGTATAGTGACAAAATCCCCCAGTTGATGAAACTGTTGAACAGATGTAACTCGCTTGTTAATACGCAAGTCTTAATAGCAACTGCTCAGTCTCCAACATCATGGTTGATGTGGGAAATAGCCATGAGTCCCCAGCACATTTTCCAACCTGTCAATATAATGCCTCTCCCTTACTGGCATGGAGGTCATTCAGAGGGCAAACAATCTGAGGAGTCATTTGTCCCACTCCAGATCTCAGACCTCGTTCCTCAACCTGTTGAATGATGATACACCTGTACCTGCTCTTTCTGAGGTCTGTTCCCCTTCTATTCTGCATCAGAGATCTGTGAAAATCTGATGATGGGGTTCAACATTCTGCGAAGTTTGGAAACCATTATTTGGGTGCAACCACATCCTCAACCTCTGGATCCATATCCCCTGATGCTTTGGCTATTACTTTAGTCTCCTGGAATTTGAGCCAATGCCCAAACTAAATGTTACATTCCACTACCGCACATTTTTCCGGTTCCCAAACATGTTTCAATGGATCGACCTGTCCATCCTATGCACTCTTTTTCACAATCACAAGGTCTACTCCATACTCCTGGGACATTCAGCCACAAGTCATCTTTCACTGGTTTCAACAAAATTTTATCATTTTGATGAATGCATGACAGGTGGTGCGCATAAAAAACCTCTAGACACAAACTTGAAGGTACCTCATCTCTACGTTCTACATTTCATGGTTGCACAAATTATGGGTTTCAAGCAATAAATATCCAAAGAGGTGTACAATACTGAAAAACTCTACTTAAGCTTTACCACAAACTCAGGAAAATATTGGACTAGTAGCTTAAATTAGGTCACTACCACTACCTTCCTCACTTTCTTTCATTAACCAATCATATGACAGCACAAATTCTGAGTTACTGACAGTGCTGTTAAACAAACCACAAACAAACAACCAAGATTTCCCAAATAGGCACAGAGATACATTGGAACGTACGCACAGAAATAGGACATGGTAATCTTGAAGGCACAGGGCTAGCAGGAAATATGATATGTGAAAATTAAGAAATATTCAACTATTACCTACTGACTCTAACCATGGCCTTGTGTGGGCCTATGACGATTACTATTTGCCATACCTGGTAACTGCAAGTTCACTGGAAACACGCTCACTACATGCACTTTCACATTACACTGCACTGTTCCTTGAGTCTGAGATTAGGACTGTACAAGCACAGACAATATATGATCACATGCACTTCCTAGCAAGCAATGTGTAGGGATGATGTAAACAATATAACACTGTCCCCATGCAATCAAAAGACAGTCAAAGCAAACAGAGATTCAAATACTAAGTAAATGCACAACTAGGTCTGCAATAAAGAGACAGAAATGTTAGTTACCTCGTGCATCTGAGTGTTTCTCAAGCATAAATTTTGTGTCTGAATGGCTGAAACCAACCGAGGCACAGTGGGCATCTTCTGACAGCCGTATTAAAGCAGACACAGCCCACAGCTCCACAAGGCCTTTTATTTGGCACTGGCTAACCACACTATCCAGCCAAGTTCTTGCAGGACCCGCAGTTTCTCGTCTTAGTAAGACCACCTCGTCTTCCATTTCCTGCACAAATGACCAAGTGTGTGAACAGAATTCAAAATTACCAAAGTGTTAAAGTTACATGTCATAAATGTTAAAATAAATAAATGATTTGCCTACATAAGAATCAGAGTTAATATTTACCTGTGCATTATAAATGTTGGGAAAACTTGTAAGAACCCAGGAATAAATGTCCTTGTGACTGTAGGTAACAGTGAGGGTGTCGAGACGAATGTACGTGTTCAGAACGGCATCCTGCAACTGGAATGGACAACAATGCATAGAATCAGATACCTATTCATCTTGGTTGACAGAAAATTAATAATAACAGTGATGATGGTGTCAGTTTTTGTTTCTTATGAACAGCCAACTTGCTGACGTACCATTGCAGCTAGAAACAGGAAATATAATGTTGAGAGAGAAACTTCTCTGTATGACAGAAGAATTCTGTTCTGGATTTTGACCCCAGGTATGGCCTGTTCAGTGCCTGCGCCCTCCTCAATAAACTAAAATAGTCCATTTCTGAGGTGAGGATACATGAAATATACCAGCATGGAAAATGTGTAAATCCTGGAGGATATGTTTACAAGAATCACAAACCAGCCTCAAGAAGTCACCTCTCATCTGCATACTTCCTGTAATTATGCTACATTTACCAGTGTTGTTTCTAGTTAATCTTGCTGCAAATTTCAAATGCATTTAAACTACATTACTACATACATACCTTGCTATCAAATGCCAGCTTCCTGAGCAGTAGTATGGTTTCCTTGTTGCATTTCACACTCAGTTCATCAACTTGAACTTCAACAGCTAGGAATATCTGCGGCAACATGTCAACCACTACAAAGAATCAGATATTCAAACACAAAAACATTATATAAGAATACATGGGTGCAGATAAAATATCATACAACACTTCATTAAGAATTCTGTGCCAACAAAGCATACTGTGGATCTATATACTTTTACAGGATCAGTAATTGCACATGGGTTCTCATTCAAATTGGATTTATTCTACGCATTACTACAATTAAAAATTTGTCTTGAAATAATGTTGTCAGTCCATAAATCACAGTTGTAATAATGGTCCTCTCGTGCTCCAGGCTAAATACTTCTTGTTCACTGTACACCTGTCTACCGTCATCATCTTCACAGCTTGTTTAGTAGTGGCCGCCGCTCAGTATTTGCACCAGCAAAGACTGTCATTCAACTGAAGTCCATCTCTCTTGAATCACAGCAACAACACAATATTTGCAACGCATCCAGCATGCACACTTTTATGAGAAGAGATGTTCTGAGACAGCATTCCAATTCTCCACTGCTTTCCAATTATTCTTTGAATGTCCTACGATTCTAGGTAAATCTGGCTCCTCTGAGGTCACTTGGGAATGTTCAAGAACAGAGTATGGCATTCTAAATGTCTCTTGTCCCTCTCTCGCCTTCTCCCAGGGTGACAAAGCACACAGATATTTCTTGCCTATAGTTCAGCTCTAGTGGTTGTTACTGGCATCAGCTGGCACTAATAACAATTTTTAATGAGTTTCATAATATCTCAATCATGTGAAAGTGAGAGGTGCACCAAGACCTAAAAGCTTGCTAACATTTCCAGGGAGAACATCAGTTACGTACATTACAACAATAAGGTTACTCACATAAATGTTTAAAAAGAGTAGCAATAAACAATGCAGAATTCATGGCCCTACTCAGGATTTTTTTATATTAGTGCCACTGTTTTTAAACAGAGACACTCCCCAGAAACATTGTCCCTTACAACCCACTTGCGTGGGTGTGAACACACTCACTCACTATTTGTTTCTTCCCACAAGCAAAATTTGAGCACTCACTGCCCAAGTTCCTCACTGATTTTGTGTTGGATCTTAAATTTATTTAATCTTTTTCAATATAAGTAAAAGGTGAAAGACTAATACTAACCCTAATGCTAAGGATGTAACTGCATCTTATTTGGATGTTAGAAACATACTACCTTATCTAATGAAACAGAAGTTGATATAAGTTGATGAAGTTGAATAATGATATTCAACCACATGTGATTAACAACTGGAACACATTTGAAAAATAAAACAATATTGGGTATGTTTAAAGATTTTTTTTTCTGAACAGGTGGTGAAACATATCAATTATCTATGAGCTTACAGGGATAAAAAATACTTACCGAGTAACAAATGAACTGGTTTTTTTTCAGGAAAGTTTTATGTTGCCAACTCAGGAATTTATGTATGTGTTATAGTTTCTGCAACAACCCAGAACTGACAAACAAATGTGCATAAGTACTGTCAAAACTCTTTTCATTACCTTTTGTTTCTACTACGCCAGTGCTTGGTGGACAAAAATGTGTATCAATCTGAAAACACTGCAGAGTGGCACTGAAGTCCGTATGACTATCCCTCATTCCTGTTAAGACTGAGTCTTCAATTCTGAAGTTGAAATTCTGTAAAATAAAAAGCTAAATATCATCACAAATTCAAACATTTCATGAATTCGCCTACACACAGTATTTCACACATTATTCATTACCTAACCTTTGGTATAATTGGAAAAATCCTTTGAAAAATATCAGCTTCAGCTGAGTACACCAAAGATTTCCCAGGACTTCGATCAACCTCACTTGTCTGCCTTCGTTCCTGGGCAAAATTATAGAAGCCTTCATTGATGACAGCTTTGGTATGATCCATTCCCACATAAAGTTTCTGAAAGTGTACAAGACCTTTCATCTTTTGTATTCTGTATGATGACAAGGGAAGGAGACTCTCTTACACTGAATCATAAAAGAATGCCATGTCAACATATGTGTGTGTGAACTTCATGAATTACTACTACTAATGAGTGCTAATCCTACCAATAGCAATAGCAGGGTTAAAAAAATTGGTCTATAAAATGGAGATTTTTTATTTTCATGATAGGATATCGTGTGTCTGTGTGCGCGTGCATGCATGGAAAGGAAGAAGCAACCCGTATCAGAGGTGCCAGGGGACCAACAGTGAAGATCACAGAAGACAAAGAAAATGAAAGTTAAGTGAATAGGGAAAGGAAAAGAAAGCAATATAATTCAAGAACTGGGAGGGGACAAGGGCGAGGAGAGACGAAACTGGCTGGGGCCAGGCGAGAGTCCTGGTCTAGCAGCCATGTCAGGACAAGCACTGTACATATGGCAGAGATTCTTATGTCCTCTGAGGGAATGGATGTGAGGCTTCCATGACTGGCTCAGGATGACATCATTCTCCCTGTTCCTGCTGTCTGGGTTTAACTCCATCTCAATGGCCCTCCTGATCATTCAGTCAATGTATATGAATTTGGTGGAAAGGATGCTGGTGTTCTAGAGTTGGATTAGATGGCTTAGGCTAATGCTGATCCAGATGGATGAATGCTGATTACTCATTGCCCTGAAGATCGAGGCAGTAAGCACCTCTGACATGTTTGTCAATTTCAACAAGATGACACAACACAACATCCCAGAAGAAAGTCATGGGACTGGAACTGGCATAAAATGGTTATGTCCATGCCTAGACAAATGAGATCTGTTCTATCAGTATTCTGTATAAATTTCCTATTTCAGTCACATGTGCTATTTTGTATTCAACTTAGGTGCTGTACTTTAACAACATTATACACAAAATTATGGTGGAGAAAGTGATCAATTGGAAGACTGAGAATGAGATGGATGGATGGATGTTATTAAGATAAAGGTAGATGGAATTGTGTCCAAAAGTTGGGTTTATTAATAGTGGTGTTCAACCTTCAGGTTCTAATGCCGAAGTTAGTTAATGGAAGGAAGTGATTGTGGCCTGTCACAAAGTGCCAATCCCAGCATTTGGCTGGTCAGTGAGGATATTCAATCTCCAGACCAAAATTTGAACGCAGGGTCAGCAGGACTGCAAACTACTCAGCAAATCTTGAACACGTACCTCTACCGATAATGGTCCCTGGGCAATAAGTACTGCTTCCATTGAGATTCCAAATGACAATTCACCCAGACAGGTCTGAGCACTGTCATCTCCCTTCTGTGCATGCCTCAACATTTTTGCTGTAGCAGCTGCTACTGTCACATTGACCAGCAATGTGCGAGCGTTATGGACGATGCTACCGTCAAGATGCACTTCTCCTGCTGTAGCATGCACCAACCATTCTGGGGATTCGGCACGAAGGAACATAGTGTTCACATTGTACACATGAATGGCCATGAACTGTGCAAATGTGATTATCACTGGAGGAACCTTCTTGTTGTAGAAGTTCACTGGTCTACGATCTTCCAGACCAGAAGAGTGTTGCAGATTTTCCGCTTTGCCATCAACTGCTCCCACATCTTTGTTGATACGTACATCTCTCACAACGACTGCTAAAAGCTTAGTCACTTCACTGCTGAAGAAGCTGCTTCGGAAACCAATCTCATCAACGTGCTGTAACCAAAGACGCAATGCAGTAAAATCCTGGATTAAATGAAACCCACTGGAAGACCTCTGTGCTTGCCAGAACATAGAGTAGAAGCAATGAAAATTTATTGCTAACAAATGGGAACTGCTTAATCAGAAAACAGAAATTGTAAACAAGATCACAGTATAAAACAGTCAGCTTCACTGAGCATTCAGTTTTGTTCTATACCATGGCACATGAAATTTATCTAAAAAGCAACATATTTGTTGCAAATGGGAAACAATAAAGACCTGCCAATGACAAAATATGTGGAGAGTACTTTAATGTACTAGTAGAAATATAAGAAAAAACAGATTATGTGTAATTAGTGACAGTGTAGTACAAAATGCACAGCACATGTTTATGCTTGTGATTCAAATCACATAAAATATTGCAATACCATTATAATCAAGTCTTAAATTAATTCCACTAAGCAGAGTCCTTCTTGGGAAGCTAACAGTCGCTAAGTTAGCAAGAAATTCCCACCTTTCATGCAGCAGCCCAAAGGTTTGTTTCTGTGTTCACAAGAGCCCACCACATCTCAGGCACTATGTATCATTTCATGACCTACTCCAGGTCTCCTAAGCTGCTCAATAATACATAACTTGTTTCACTGTGCCCCAAATTTCAGCTGTGAGAGCTGTTCCTCACCAAAGACTCAGACACATTCAAACCTTTCCATCAGGAAAAGTTACAGACCACACACACATCAAGAATTTCATTCATGTTGTAGCAAGCTACATTGCACAACCAATCACCAGTCACTGTTTAAATGGATTAACACACACATTAAAGTTCAGTTTCCAAAATGCCTTTCCTTACTTATATACATAAAATGTGTAATACGCTGCCAGCAAATAGGTCAGCATTACAGCTGGACTTGTTTGAATTTAGTCTGTAATTATTACAAAATTTCAATGGTTGCAGGACCCAAACAAAACAAATACGGATAATCTATGTAGTGTGGGGCGTGACGCTAGTAGAACCTTTAGGAACAAGAAAATGGAATATCTGAAAGGAAAAATTATTGAGCTTGAGACAAACTTAATACATATTAGGAAATGACCTTTACTCTCAGCATCAGATAGATGAACATAAACTGTCACCTTCATATCATGGCCACTTCACTCCATAGACAAGAGCACCAAAGCTGGGTGGGCCGCAGAACCATTCTGAACATAGTGACAAGCAAAACGGACCCTTACCCCTGCCAGGAATCAAACTCCAGTTGTCCAGCCCATAGCCAATGTCTATCCTGACTCTCAGCAACTGGGTTGTACCATAAATTATGATCCCTCTTTCAAAATGTTTTCCAAAAGGATAACCAATATAAGAAATGTGCATTGAAACATGTGAAATTGTTTGCTTCCATTAAAGACACATACATTGTGCAACAAAGTTACAATTCAAAGATGGCCATCTTCTGGGTTGTTGCACTGTGAAGTCTTGTAGAAGTTTAGCTATGTTTCAGAGGTGCTTGCTACCTCCATCACTTGGGTAACGATTCCTCCATCAGCACTCTGATAATGGATGTAGCAAGCATCTATAAAACATTGGTAAATCTCTACCACACTACAAGGTACAACAACCCAGAAGACAGCCATCTTCATACTTGCTGCTGTAGGAACCTCAAATCTCACAAGTTAAAACTCACTTTCTGTTTACAAGTAGTATCAAACTATATTATTACCTAAATATCTGTGTCCCATGAAAAGCAATAACAATCTTCTAATGGCAATAGTACACACAGTAGTAAACATACAACTAAATACAGAAATGGGAGTAAACTGAATGTTAAGATTATAATTGGGAACAATTCTTACCACAGAAAACCCACTTTTTGAAATGTGCACATCTTTCAGAGTCAGGTATGGAACTGCAATTCTTCCTATCTGCACTTCAACGAAGAACTTTCTTTTCAGAAGCCAAGCCAAAAGTTTTGGCAATAACCTATACAAAAGACATAGTAACAAATCTTCAGTTGAAGTAATTCAAATGCTCACAAATAAATACTATGGCATAATTTTAAATAAATGCAAAAAAAGGGTTCAGGAATCTACATACAAAAAGAAAAGAAAATATTCATTATCAAATATTACAAAGTAAATATACGCCCTTATTCCATTATATCTGTGTCCTCTACCACATTTTCACTATTGTTAGTAAATTTTAACTAGTCTGTGCAATAGCCACTCCAGGAACACTTTAACAATGTGCATACAAATATGTAACGTGAAAATGTAAAACCAAAATATCTTTATTTGTTGTGGGTGGATGGGATACAACCTGCAAAACTTGTGAAAAAACTTAACAAAATTAAAAGGAAAAACATTTCCACTGCAATACACTTCATGTAAGTTCACTGCTCTACCCAAAACACTGAAATGAAGTATATTCCAGATAAAATGCACACACTGTATACAAAATTATCAGAAGCCAAACTGGTAAAAACAAATATTTTTAATATTTCTGCAGATTAAAATTTGCATTAATGGTTATTGTATTTAGCTAAATCTGTCTGTTTTTGTTAGTTATGCTTGATAGTAGGCCTTAATAGTTCTGGTCCAAATAAGTATAAGATCAACAGTAAATATCTGAATTTCACACTTTCAAATATATTATACTACGGATAAAATTAACCAACTCCATGTACCAGTCCTTCTGAAGAAATTCCCCGCCTTTTACAAAACCCGAACATCCATTATTGTGTTCAAAGCAGGCTGCCAAGTCTGAGGCCTTGTGTAACATTTTGTATCAGGCTGAGCTGTTAACGCTCTGCCTGGCCCCAAGCTCAATGACTTCCCACTATCAGCTATCAGTAAATCTGTTTCAGTATATCCACACATGGTGATTAGGGACCCAAATAACATGGATGAGACATCCACAAAACTGCGTAGGTCATCAACTGTAAGGTTTAGGCAATTTGACCTGTTCTGATTTTCAATGGTAGTTCCTACAGGATAGCAGTCAGACAGCATCTGAGGAATTTATAAAGTTGGGATTCTTAAAAAAATGTTCTAAATAATGAAAAAAATGTAAGAGTTAAGTTTGTTTACAAATACAAGTTGTAACAGACAATGCACTGTTTAACACCTGGTTTCTTCAGTGTACTGTCTCTTCCAAACATGCATTATTATTTTACAATTAATGTTCACTGAATATTATAATCCATTACTCTTTTCTCACCCTACTTTTGTATTGATAATACTCCTACTATATTATGGCAAACCTGATATATAATTTATTAGTGGAACTATATAAAATGTAGCAGTGATATAAACATGCTATGTTTTTGGAGTGGGACTGTTTATGTTACCAACTACTACCAGAAGGAGCCAGACTGCAACTAAGCAAGCCAGAGCAGCAGACAGCATCTTACAATGCTAATTGCAGTGGATAGTTAGAAATTATTCATCCTATTTCATGACACATTTAATACACCAAAAACTGCTTCTTATAAGGTGTTGGTCTGAGCTTCACATGTGAGGGTTATAACGGTCTTATAAGAAACGGTGAAGTTGTCCATGGTGCCATGGAGACAAACAGTGTGGGCTTTCAGAAAGGGAAGTGGAGAGCTCATGCGGACACATGATGGCAATGAGGAAAACTTCTACAGAGTAGTAGTAAATGAAAGCGAATGAAAAAGGCTTGAAGACGAGCATATATGCCCAAAACACGGCATAATAGTGTATCATATACAAGACATTTATTTAGAGTTTATTAATGACACTTTTTAGTAGCTCAGGCTATACAGCAATATATCATCAAATGAAAGGATGTGAAAGGAAGGAGTCACAGCCTACTTTAAGGTATTATCCTGGCATTTACCTGGAGGGGCTTGGGAAAACCACAAAAATACATCAGGATAGCCAGTCTCTAGGCCGAGATTTGAACCCGGGACCTCCAGAATTCAAAGCAGAAATGCTAACTGCTCAACTACAACATTTTCTTTATAAGACATGAAGTAATAATTAATGTGTTAAGTAAAAATGGTAATAATAAACATAATGACCAGAAAGTGGCAACAGCCAACCAAACAATAGTATATTACCTTCAGATTACACCAGCTTTATTTATCGATTTTACTTTCTCAGAGCATTACAATCCAGAAGACCAACACCAACAGGCTAGTTTAAGGAAATAATGAGACCTTTTCTGTAATTCTGCTAGCAGTATCTTGCAGGTTTTTGGCATTGCCAACCTAACTTACCGTGTGCCTATGTACACTAGAATTTTAGTGTATGTAAGTTAATGTGCCACATTTAATTTCATTGGTATGCAAGAAATGAGCTTCATTCGCATTTATAAAGAATATGTACTGTTACCACAACACATGGCACAACATAGAAAATAAAGGTATTTACATTAGGAAACATGGGGCTTGTGCACTAATTTTAGCTTATGGGGCACATTTGGGAAAAAAAAAAAAAAAAAAGGCTTCCTTATGTTCCAGAAAGGATGAATCGATCAGAAATGGGGGACGACAATAGCCCTGAAGCAGTTAGCCTACCATCATCTCACCTAACCTAACCTTTGTTTTTTTACCTAGCAAAGCAATGTAAAGTACACAAGGACAGTGAAACAAATTTTTAACTCGTTTCAAACATTGCTTTTATTGTACGTTAGAACTTGCTTCGGTTCTCCTATTTATCTACCGGTCAATTCATCATATTCACGTCAGCAATAACCTCTTAAATCGACAGGAAACTGGTTACACCTACCACGACACACTGCAATAAAGCAAAATACAAAGCAAACAAAATGTCGCAAATCCATTCATAATTTCAATTCACACTGTTTAGCCAAATAATATGCACGGCAACAGTAAACAGATATAAATCATCATCTATCATATCACTAACTTGGTCATGACCACAAAGACAACTGACAGACCCATGACATTTTCATGGCTAGTAACGGACTAAATTATCTTTATGCGTTTGGCAAAACTGAGTAGAATTTAATAGCATCTCTGAATTTTAAGTTGAGATATAGCAAGGAGATAGGCCCACAAGTAAAAGTAGACAAACTAAATACATGAGCGTAATGCGGGATCAACATTAGCAACAACGGCGAAATATTATTATAAGTAACACATCATTTGAAAATGTTTCAAAATTTAAGTAACTGGGTACAATAACAAATGCAAATGAGCTCTAATCCTTAGATATAAATGAACGCCATGATGAAATTAAGAGTAGATTACATTCCGCAAATGCTTGCTTCTATTCAGTCCAAAAACTATCATCATCCCGTTTGCTATCCAAAGCATTAAAGATCAGGATATACAAAACAATTTTGCCTGTTGTCTTGTATGGTTGCGAAACGTGGTTTCTTACCTTTAAAGGACGTAAATTAGAACTGCATGGACCGATTATGACAGCTGACCTTGTAGGGAATGAACAGTATGCGGACCACTCAATAAAGGAAGGAAGGAAGGAGTTTCCGTCGGTCAGTACAGTCTGTGTAAGTGCAGCACTATTCAAATCTTAATCGTATTTGAACACTTATGGCAACATCTCGTCAAGCCGTTACATTACGCCACTCCTAGGCACGCTTCGTCACGATTGGTCACGCTTTGTAAATCTTCACGTTTCGACACTTATGATGATCCCTTTTCAAGACGTCAAAGCACGTCACGCCGAGACACGCTTTGTCACTAAGTCACGTTTTAGCACGCTTACGTTATGTTACGTAAGAGTCGGTTAATTTTTGTTAATTTGCAATACTTTCGATGAATTTACGACAGGTTAGGTTAGTATAGGTTGCGTTAAGTTAGGTTTTGTTATGTTGGGTTAGATTAGGTTAGTTTGTTAGATTATGTAACATTTTGAAGATATTTGTCACGTTTCGGCACTTATGGCCAATCTCGTCACGCCGTTACATTACGTAACGCGTAGTCACGTTTTTAAAATCTCGGTGATGTTTTAACACTTAAGGTGTCCTCTCGTCACGCTTTCAATGGAGGTCACGCCTAGTCACGTTTCGTCATAAATATATATAGTTTTAGATAATGGAGTGGACAGCAGCAGCGGTTATTGATGAATCGAGTGATATGTCAGAAAACGATGATCTGTGAGGAGTGGAAGAATTAGAACAGGGCCGAAGAGTTGTGAAGAAGATAACATTTCTAAAACTCACTGCAGTATTAATTTTCTAGTGATGTGTAGTATAGTGAAATCGACTTTCCTGTGTTACGTAACGTATGGTTATGTTTTATTTGGAGTGTACTGTACGCGGCCTGCTGCCACCCCTTCCAGGAAACGTCTGGAAAGTGACTCGCTCCGATGTTCCAATTCACAAAGTTCACAGGCCAAAAACGCTGGAACGCAGTACACAAGTGATTGAAAGAAGGTACCCAGGAAGTTATTTGAACCTAGGAAGGATGAAAGAAGTTGAAATTGAAAATATTACATAACGAGAAGCTGCGCGAATTGTACAGGTCACGTAGCAGAGTGAGGATAGTGAAATTCAGAAGGCTCCGATGGGCTGGACATGTAGCACGCAAGAGGTTGTTGAGGGAGGGGAGGAAAATGTGTATACATTATTTTGGTAGGGAATCCTTATGGAATATGATCACTGGGCAGACCAAGAAGGAAATGGAAGGATAATATTAAGATGGATGTGATGATGGTAAATGGATGGAGTTGCGCGCCCAACAAGAAAAGGTCTGGTAACCCAGTAGCCCTGAGGATGAGAACAGAGATTGCTCTCGAAATGTTGGCAGAAGGTATGGTTTGTTCACCGTTCAGCCACCTGACAATGCTTATAGCCCGAGAATCTGTTATCAACTTCAGTCCTCATACAAAATTCAAGTACGTGTACTTGGGGACGACACTAACAAGTCAGAATGACATTCGTAACGAAATCAAGAGCAGATTACATTCAGGGAGTGTTTGCTATCATTCAGATCAAAATCTTTTGTCCTCCCATCACAACAAGAAAAAACAAACAAACAAACAAAAGTGTAATTTTGCCGGTCGTGATGTATGGGTGCGATTCTTGGTCTTTCTCCTTGAGGGAGGAACGTAGATTGAGGGTCTTTGAGAACTGTTGAGGAGGAAGACGGATCATAGAGAAAACTGCATAATGAGCTTCACCTGATGTTATCAGGTTGATCAAATCGAGGATGGGGTGGGCGGGACACGCGACAGGGGAGCGGTGTTTACGTGGCATAGGTTGGGAGACCTGAAGAAGAGGCCATTGGGAAGATCCGGGCACAAGTGGGAGGATAACGTTAAGATGGACCTTAGGGAGATATAGGTATCGATGATGCCATAAAGTCCGGCGGTGGGCTTTTGTGAACAAGGTGATGAACGTGGACTATTTTTTGACAAACCGGGCATACAATCGACTTTCCAAAGAATTTCCTCCACCACAGAGTGAGCGAGTAAACAGTTTGGAAAAAGGAGCCAAGTGGATCAAAACGGTTTTCAGTCTTCTCTTTGTTAACCATTGCTGCTTCTACTAGCAATTTCACTAGCATAAAATTCAAGGGCAAAAGTTGACGTCGAATAAATTATCTCGATTGCAGCGATTAACACATTCATTTTATTCCTGTTAATTTGTTGTTCTTACTTATTATCGTTAAATTACTTGCTTATTGATATCTAATATTTTTCCAACAGCAATGCAATTGCAGTCTAACGGGTCAGTGGGGCAAGGTCATCGTTTACTCGTGTTCTCACATCCACCCGCTGCTCATGGCTGCACTTGCAACTACGGTACAGAGCAGTATTCATTGGCCCCCAGAGTCAGAAGGTAATCAGATTTTAGTACCAAGTAAATGTATTTTTGTGCTCTAATATGTTGCTATAAACTTAATTACAGTTGATTCCGGTTAATTGGGAAACAATGGGACTAGAATACTTCAGCCCAATTATGCGAAGTTCCACGTAAAGAGTTAAAAAGGTTTGTTCTCTAAGTTTTGTCCCAAATAAACGGCCGCCCCGATTAACCGATGGCCCAGTTAACCGGAATCTACTGTAATTGGTGTTTTGTAGAAGTTAAATTTGATGTCGTTTTGGACAAGATAAATTTTAACGCTCTAAGTCATATCAGTATAAAAAGTGGCAAATGCTTCTCATAGACAATTTGAAGCTTTATAAAAGGGAGACGTTTAATTCTCTTACTTTGATATCTGACAAAGTTATGAATTATTTCTTCACGGGTTGGGGGCAGAAATATACTAATTAATTCCAGTACTGTTGAGTACATGAAAGTGGCAGTAAGTTTTACTGGTAATTCGTAGACCTAGCATAATTGCACAAGAACAAGAAGAAAAAGTGTTTAAAGTGAGTAATGATATATTTGAAACGATTCTGAATGTAATTTTGTAAACATAAGCATTTTAAATTGCTGTTCCTCTGATAGAATTAAATATGAAAGTGTCTAATTATGATTATCTGAGTTTTGGTACCGTGGAAACGTTTCTCCATAAAGTTGGCACAATGTGCTAAAACCCAGATCATCATTATTGTCACTGTTGTGAAAACCTCATATCTCACACAAAAAAACATTTCTTCTTAGAGATTTTGAAATCCATTTAGTACCTCAAAATGCAATTTGTTATACCAGTAGCTATTCTTATTCATGTATGATAAGAGACCTAGGAATCTGAATGCATAAAATTTTTAAATTATGCATGACTTTGATGGTTAAAAATTTCTTCTATCAAAATTTAAAACTGAAATATGCTTGCCTTCTTGAGTGTGCCCTTATATCATAACATATGTCCCTCTAAAGCAAAGTCCTTTTCCCAGGGGTAAAGTGGAGATGACCACTCACCTTAATCTAGTGCTGCAGTCTAGAATGAGCAGGAGGAAACCCCCCCCCAAAAAAACAAAAAAACAAAAAAAAACACCTTCACAGCATGAAGCTGGACAAGGTTTACTTTTTACTGCATCCATTATCAGGGCTATTTATTGCCCTGATGATGGAGGCAATAAGCTCTTTTGAAATATCAACACTGTTCATAGGTAGTGGTGTATGAGATGGTGCACTTTTTCATAATTTTAGAGCTTAATTTTTGTCAAAGAACTTAAAACTATAATTAATTATTCCCAGGCTACCAGCCATGTAAGGTGGTTTAATGAAGAAAACACTGTTTTGAAAACCATCTTCATCCTCAGGGTACTCTATTTGTAGGAGAGGCCATCCATGCTCTGTGAATACCTGACCCGTTTCTGCATTCTTAAAACTGCCTCACCACCTCCTGCATATGGGCATGGATACTTCTACAGAAACAAAGAAACACATTGGGTTTTATTTTCAAATTTAAAATGTTATCAATTATCTTAAGAGGGCAAAGATACACACACACTTCTGTGAAATCACTTGCAAAACGAGGCTATATAGAAAACAATAATGCAAGTTCTTAGAATGTGTAATATTCTTCCATCCAGCTAACAAGAGAATTCACTTACCATTTGCAGTTAAAGATCATGCCAAAGCAGAAGGCTGTATTTGCTTGGTTCATTGGAGTTCTTCTCTTCAGAAGTATCATTATGATGGAAAACGGCATAAACTATCATGTACGTATGTGGCTGTCAGGTAAAGTTTCACAATTACAGAACTGCTTACAATATGATCATAATGTGAATTTGAAATTTATTTACAGCCATCATAACCTGTCAATGAATTTACATATTATTTAAAATCACCAACCATAACCATAATGCAACTGAAGTCACTGTATTTTAAATATTGATCTTATTATGCTGTGGTCTTTAGATGGACAGCACAAACTGTTTTCCTTGAAGAGCGTAAATCTTCTGTCTGATGACAGTACAATGGATGGCAAGATCTAATTTTAGCCAGCTTTTTTGTTTTGTAAGGAAAGGAGGTTCATACATTTTGACTGTCCATGTATGTCTCTCCTTACAACACTGTAACAAAGTAATGGGTTTGTGTAAAACTTGGTTTGAACATGCCACTAGAGGTCACTCCACATTTGTGCCTTTTAAACTCCTTCCTTCAACGTCCAACAATTCCAACATGTCAGCTGTATGAGCTTCTGAAATAGGAGTGACATGAGCATTACTTATTCTAAGGTCCTAAAATGTTGTGTGACCACAATACAAAAATATGTAAATCTGTTAAAGTAATCGGTTCATAGAATATGGAACAGGAACAACGTACCACATCTGTAAAATCATTTCACACAAAGAGTGACAAATATATATGCACTACATCCACTACTGGCATGCTACAGGAATCAGCACTGCAGAATGTGACCCTCTATGGCACCAAAGGCTCTACCTCTGGAATTCCCCTCTTTATGTTGGAAATGGATAAACCCACATTCCAAGCCATTTGTGTCATGGAGTCAACAGTCCTACAGTTTGTGTCACTGTCACTAGCAACCTGCAGAGCACTAGGATACGATGCATTGCAAAGGTATGGGACATGCTCCAGTGTAGTATTAAAGAAGGCATTCTTTTGTGCACTCTTAATATATTCATTACATGACACATTCTGAATTTAACAAATATTGGATAAAAACCTACACACACTGCTGGATATGGCTTACATCACCTCTACAAGCAAATTTTATTTCTATATAATTTGGGAAAACCTAGGATAGAAGTGTAGTACACAACATCTAACCAACAGTTTTCTATACAGAATCTACCCCAGTGATGCACATCTCTTGGACAGTCTGTACCACAGCACAGGGCTGCTGCTGGATATAAACTGCAGCATTCTGAAACCAGAGTTGCAGCACTGCAAGTGGCGCCATGCCAAGAAGATTTCCTGTCTGCTGTACCTCGCAGTTCACTGTGCAGGTGTGATTCATTAAGAGCAACTGCCCCCAATAAATCAGCATTCAACCTAAAGCTTCATCGGCATCACCACTGGATGCTCTTTAAATCGAATTCACAATATTTTTTCCAGTGTCTTTGGTTACCCACAATGGACTCTTCCCATGATTTCAGATGTTCGTGGCAGTGCAAATTTAGATTGTGGTCTTCTGGGTGGTTGTGGCATATATAAATGTATTGATTTATTTACATATCTTTATTAATATTTAATTTAATTATGCTATTAATAGCTTAGATTGAAATGGCATTGGGATAAGATGATTAATGAATAATTTAGTGGAAAGAATGTGAAATGAACCAGTCATGCCCTATTTTAAGGTACAATTCTGGCATTAGTGTGGAGAAACTGGGGAAAGCCACTGACACATGTCAAGATAGTCAGTCTCTGGTCTAAGATTTGAACCATTTTTGTATTTTTAAAATTAGGCACAAGTGTCAAAAAAACCTTAGAAAACAGAGCATTTATACCAAATGGTGCACCATAGAAATAAGGCAAGAGGTTAGCACAAAACACTTACTTTCCACTCCGAAAATTATACAGAGGGTTGTCCAAATAGCCCGATGCATTGCAGATTAAATTTTTAAGTGTAAGTTCCAACATTATGAAGATTGCTTGAGATTTGAGGTGTGTCATATAAAAAGGGTTATCCACTGAATATCAAAGGGCAATGCTAATTAAACAAACGTCATGTAATTGTGATCAAACTGTATGCTGAAACACGTTTATGCTTTATGTTACTGATTATGCCTGATGTAAAAATTATCATCATCATCATAATTCACATTTAGCAAATGCTGACATTTTTATTTTGAGTGATATAAATTTTTCCACATGACATTAGGTGGACATTTATAGAGTCTATTGGTCACGGTTTACAATGTTTGACATGACTCCTTGGTCTTACATCCACTTCTAAACATTTGTTTCACCATTTTACATTCTTTATTTCCATTTCATACTGCACCACTATATCTCCTCTTTGTTACCCCATCATTTTATGATTTACTCTTCCTCGTATTTCACCGTTGATCTTTCCAATTTCTCTTTATACTTAATTAAATACAGCCCATCGTTTTGTAGTTTGTCCTTCTGATTTAAATGTATCGCTCAATACTTGTGAATATCTTCTACAAGCTACTCTCTCCAACTTCTGGTTTCCTTACACCCAGTATGTGGCTCTTCTTTATTATATACAGAACACATCCCCTGTTCTGTATTCTTACAAACACCCTTCAACTCCGGATGCCCATTTTCTGCTTCTCTTCTAGCCTTTTGGGTACATACTTCTATGTATAATTACTGTTCTTCAATTCACCGTAAAATACCAATGCGTAAGAGTCTCTTTTAAAAGTTGTTTGAATAAACTTATTTAATTTTTCAGAATGCAATCATGTGGTAGAAATAATAGATGGCACAAAGCATGAAATTGAATTTCCCGCACTTATGCCATGCAATCAACACACAGGGTGTGACTGGAAAATTCTCAACAATCAAACAATGAAGGTATTACATAGTTATAGCAGCAACAGTGACGATGGTTATAAATAACCATTCAACTTCCTGCATCTGATTTTATTGCCTTCTTCCACAGTGTGTTGGCATTGGTTCAGTGGTTATATTACAATCTTAAAAATATGTCAACTGGTGAAATGGTTTTACTGCTTTATTAAGTGACATCATGAGTGATGCAGTGGTTAGAATACTACTTTACAGTCACTGGTATTAGGTCTGAATTTTCCACAGATGCTGACAAGACATTTCAGGAATCTAAGACGACAACTGGAACAGCTTAAAATTCACCAAGACCACTTCCTTCCGCATTCTTCTCATTTCAAAATCATCCTACTATTTGATGCATGTTTCATGCGAATAAAATGCACAAACCAAGAATCTGCAGACCTCTACATTTTACAAAAAAGAAAATGTTTATAATGTTCCACAATACCTCTGCTAAAATGTGTGTCCATAGATGCTTGATGTATAAAGTGTCTTGACAACCAACATGCATATACATAAGTGCATGTATATCCTTCAGTATGTAGATAAATTAATATATATTTAACCTTACATTGAGTTTAAAAGTGATTGATGAAGTCCAGTGATTGATACTGATTTAATGAGAAATTCCAGAGATACTGAAGTTCCCAACTTAAAGAGAGTTTCTAAGTATGAAACTTTACAGAATTCTATGAACATCATTATTATTGCAACTCTGTGCAGACTTTTTCAAAGAGCATAGGCATCAACAGTCTTACCATATCTACTTGTTCATGTGTTTTGGTACTAGAACTCTAAAATTCAAAACAATTTTTCTTTGTTTCAGAAAACTGTATTAGACTTTAGGAAACAAAATACAACTCCATCACTTCATATTGCTGACCAGATGTTGGAAATTGAGTGGTTTGATACTGCAAATGGTACATGGTTTAATTTAAAAGGAACTTTTACTAGGATTTCTAATATGGGTAAGATTAACAGCTTTTTAAGACACACACATATATATATATATATATATATATGAGTAAATAACAATGTAAGTGTGTTTGTGCATTATACGTCTAGATACTATATGCTATAGTTTTTCATCAAGCAGTACCCACTTCAAATCTGAGATCAAAATCAACTTACATTGCTTGTTACAAAAATTATGTGAGTGAAATATTTGGAACAAACATGAATCCTCACATTATTCATCACAAAACCATTGTGGTTTCTAATTTCCTACAATCAGTAATAAGAATGTGATGGATGAACTTGCTGAGGCTGAGTGATGAAAATGCACCAAATAATAAATGAAACAGAAGACAGCCATCTTCAGACTCATCACTGTGAAAACCTCAAATCCTACCTAATATTTGAAATAGCTCATTTTCTGGACATTCCATGAACATTCTTAGTACATAAGTTGAGAAATGTGAAATAGGGAATACAGATATAAGGAAACCAAATTCAGTAAATTCCAAAGTGTTAATTTGTCAGAACTGATTAAACCCAAATAACCAAGTCCAACAAGCATCAATTTATTCACCAAAGAACGTCATCACAGTGAATAAGCAATAGTTGGGAGGGGGTGCCCTGATATAATTCTGTTTTCCTGTAACGAGTTTTCTTTATCTTTAATGATCATCACTGTTATTGTTACAGGTCCAATAAAGATACAATCAAATACTATTATAATTCACTACTATTTTGTGGATTGTCAGTTTTTTGATCTGACAAGTATTATGCAAGGAAACACTGCATCTCTCAAATATTATAATGAAGGTACTGTATAAGATATCAATTGTGAATTTGAATTTACATAAATTTTAACAAGAGAAAAATGGATTATAATATACAGAACAACACTTTAAGCAACTGCAGACCTAAGTGGTTAGTGTACCAGAGTTCCAGGTACAGTCGCAACAGTTGCAAGTTATCTTAGAAAAGAACTCCACTCCATACATGCGCAGTTTCTTGTGAAACCTTACCAACTGTAAATAATATGTGTCACTGTATTTACACTTATTCAATTTGTGCACATTTTATGTTACAGACAATAAAACATTACTTTTACATTTCAGAATATGTTTTCTACAAACAAGAAGCAATCAGTTACTTCGTGCCTGTAGCATTATGCACATTTCTTCTGACTTTCATCATGACACTTGCTGCATGCACATGGTAAAGTGTAAATTAACAAACTTTATATGGTCGACTTAATAAGTGTTCGGCTTTTAATTGATTTTTTCATTTCTTTCAGCTGGATCAGAAAAAGGAAACACAAGATGCACAATAAACATGCTTTTAGTGTGACATATACTCCAGGCCTAAACGTGACATATGAAGAAGACAAAACGAAGCCCGCAGGTAAGTACCATAAGCAGATGAAATGTGGTGAGTCATCTTGTTCTCTGTCATCACATCAGCCCCCTTTCTACTCTGTGCTTAGTCATGCCAATATGAAAGGCTGTACACCACTAAAATGCAGAGACAATGGGTTCAGTTCTCATTAATGGCATTCACACCTCAGAGGAGTGCCTATTGAAACTGCTCCACCCGTCTCTTCATTTGTATGCATATAGCAACTCAAGAACAATTTAATGGATTTTCATTAAATTTATAATAGGGAACTTCTAGTAACACCTGTTACCAAATTCCAATTTTGGTTAAAATCAGACAACAACTAGGCTTTTATGTACAGAACTAAATGCATTTCTGCACACTGAAGTGACTGGGTGGGAAATGTCCAGGTTACCTTCATTACTTTTATTTCCTAGGTTAAAGGTTACAGGTTAAATTATGGTGAATGCACCAGATTTGCTACTCTATAAGTACATTTCATAACTTGATATGTTATGTATAAAGTGAAACTTTCGTGGCGACAAAAGTTGATGAAAGACTCTCAGGCTACAAGCCGAGTCAGGTGGCTGAATGGTGAATACACCATATCCTGTGCCAACATTTCAAGAGCCATCTCTGCTCTCATCCTCAGGGCAGCTGCATAATAAACTGGTCTTCTGTAGCACTCCTGCTGATGGGAACTGAGGATGAGAGCAGAGATGGCTCTTGAAATGTTGGCACAGGATATGGTGTATTCACCATTCAGCCACCTGACACAGCTTGATTGTATACACAGAAACCTTAGTTGAACTTCACCCCATCCAAGGAGTTGAACCAGATGTGTAAAGGATGTATTATTTCAGAATTAATTCTGAATGAGAACTGGAGCAAATGACATACCTCATGAAACATACATAAAATCATTTATTCACCCGTTTTAATTAAATGTTGGTTTATCATTTCTAGTTCTAAATGATGTATAGAATGAAAGATGTGTTTTACTGGACTGATAGGAAATGTGTTGCTTAAACTAACTTCAGTATTACTGTTCTCATAACTAATGTCATACACATATTAGATAAGACTTTCTGTGGATCCCAGATCAGAATGTGGAATAAGTCAGCACAGAGAACGCACAAGAAGAAAAGCAATATATAAAAATGAAAAACTACCATCAGATAAATGTTTAACAATTTAGGTGCAGTTTAAAAAGTTGACACACTTCTTTTGCACTTAAACTTAATTTTACATAATACAGTTTCTATATAGCCATTTCACAGTAAGCTTGAAATTCTGTACAACATTGTGTGATTTATAAATTCATCAACAGAATATATGTGTGTCAAATGAATCCTTTTTATGTTAATTAAAATTGTTGTTTGTTAGTAGACAGACTTAAGTTATTATTGGCAGGCGTTACACAATTTAATTCTTTTGGTATACTGTAAAATTAGTGGTTGGTCATTGGAGAGCAACTAGGCTTTACTTTTATAATATAACAATATTGCTTTGTTACATTTTTGCAGGATCCCACAAGTGTACATCAGAATAAAGTATTTTTAAATAAATAGTAAAAATATGACTGTCATGCTGCTGGAGCCAAAAAACAAAAGAAAAAATTATGTTTTGATGTGACCCAACAGCAGCATTATCACAGCAGGGTTTAACTTAAATTTGAAACACTTGAGTTTCATATATTTCAAACTTTGGTTCTTATTCTTACAAACAGGTTGTATAAACTAGGAAGTAAAATATAAGATAGAGTGAAACACTGTGTCACATCCTAATTGCTGTTGTTCACTTAAAAAAAAGTTTATGAAAATTTTAAAATAAGAATTATTTTAAAATACATTGGTTCAACATTAATTTCTACACTGTAACTTTGATATATATTGTAATTGTTAACAGATATGTGGTCAGCTATTTATCATCAACTCAGCCTGGATGACAGAAGTGCCTGTTTACCATACACTATCTCATATGACTGTACCAAGCACAGAACTGGCGAAAATGAGGTAAGCAAGACGCACACCCTAACATTCATTTCTGCAACACAACGATAAGCAGAAAGAACTGCTGTCTTCACTTGGAGACAGTTGGTCTCCTGTTGCATAAGAACATTTCAAATACTTCTGACAATATTCTGAAGGCTCTATCACATTGTAGTATAAGTAGATTGTTAGATGACTCACTAGAACCTCAAATTGAGCAGTTCAAGTATAGCAGTTAATAATAATTTTGTGGGTGGTATAAGATTTACCTCATATTTTCCATCTTCCATAATAAATCACCTATCAATGTATGATGCCCAATACCTTATAATAAATAAAAAAACGATAGGCAAAATTAACAATGAATGGATTATACAAGGAATAAAATTATGTTGCAAATGTAAAAGGAGTCAGTTGGAACAGTAATGACACAAACACGAGCATTTTGCATTAGGCATTGTGAAGTCCTGAATAGTGTTATAAGATAGGCTAAAAGCAGCACTACAGCAGATTTATAGCAAAATCAATATTAAAATGAAAACAAAATGGAACATAAAAATGGAGACTGGAAAGATACATTTAACTCAACAAATACCATCTCTTTTTACATATAAGAAAGTAAATGATGCAGGAACAGTCGCTAATACCTTCAATTATTGTATTCTGTTAACAGAAAATTATACTTACATTAAGTGGGGAGAGAAAATGCTATTTCACTTTTGAAAGATGCAGTTTCTGTAAAATTTTGTGGTATGAAATTATTGAAACCTCTGAAACTGAGATACTACATTCCCTAAAATCAAAACCTCCCCCTGACAATAATGGGGGAGGAGTGCAAATTTATAAGTTCATCATTATGCAGTTTTCTCCATACCCCATCCTCTCCTCTTCTAAGCCCAAACATCCTCAACACCTTTTTCTCAAACACCTGAAACCTGTGTTCCTCCCTGATCTAGAGAAAACAAATATAACAAAATTTATAACAAATAATTCACCACATTATGCTCTTAAGTACCGGTTACAATGCAAAGTATGCACAGTACTTATTAAATATGAAATTGGTGGTTTTGCAAATTGATAATCATGTAAAGTGGACAAATCATATTGGTTAACTGATACCAAAGT
Source organism: Zootermopsis nevadensis (assembly GCF_000696155.1). The sequence continues at coordinate 540,308 of NW_019059618.1, forward strand.
TAAGTAGAGTATGTTACACAGATTTCTGTTGCATGTCTGCAGCACTGACACACTCAAGTCAGTTTATTTTGCCCATTTTCACTCCATAATGAAGTTCAAATAATTTTTGGAGTAATTCATCTGATAGTAAAAAGATATTTACTTTACAAGAGAAAACTGTTAGATGAGTGGCTGAAGTCAAACCCAGAAATTCATGTAGAAGTCTATTTAAGAGATTACAGATCTTAGCTCTTCCGCGTGAATACAGATTCTGACTAATTAACTACACTGTAGACAGTCAATAACATTTTAAAACTAATTTTGCTACACAGTGTCAACACAAGGAATAATAATCAGCTTCATGGACCAGTTGTCAATCTGTCATGTTTTCAGAAGAGTGCTTATGAAGGTATCAACACTTTCAATAGTATACCATCAAGTTTCACAAGTCTTGTAAATGAAAAGGCACAGTTTAATGTAGCATTAAAAAGATAATTACACACTCCTTTTACTCTGTTAATGAATTTCTAATGTTTACAAATGTCATAATGATCATTAACGTTTTCCTATCTTCATATAATATGTACTGTATTATTATGACTTATTTCACATCTTGTTGTCACCTGACTAACTTATGGAACCATGGAATGTAATAAAGTTTGTAAAGGTTCACAGGTATGCACGTATGCATGCTGTATGTGTGTGCGCGCGCGCGCGTGTGAGCATATGTGTGTATGTAAGAGGCAAATATCAAACTGAGAGATTCCAGAAATGGTAAAAATGTAAATTTTTGTTCTGAACAGTTACTAATAGACACCAAGTCCCATCATGCAGAACCACTGAGAAGTGCAGTGACACAGTTAACAACGCTGCACAGAAAGTTGTCCATGAATGCACAGAATTATGGGTCAGAAGAAGAAGAAGAAGAAGTATTCTCATGCAGTTCTCATGAATCACTTCATAGCTTTCATTCTGTATACCAATTTGCACATAATTCAGTCTCAAGCTCAGAGTCCTTCATTAGCATTAACCAAGAGCTGCAAAATTTAAATGAAATTTATGACAAAAGCTAATATGGGTACAGCATCTACCTGCAAGCTTTACTTCAACTTCTTTGTATGTTACACTGAGGCCTTGAAGATGTGGTTTCACTGAGCACTTAATGGTTTAGTTTTCTAATATGACAGCTGAAAGAGAGGGAAACAAATACATAAAGATTAAATCAGCACTTAAAATTCTCCCTTGTAAATTAATTTATTTTCAACATGTAATAATTCAATTTGTCTATTTTTAATAACTGGCCTTTATTTCTAATATTTAAATATTATTACCTTGTATTCTAATGTAACAATTAGTTATATGTACACTTATTCCAATAAATTAGTACTTATAATAACAACAACGACAATAATAATAATAATAATAAAACAAAAGTAATCCCAATAATTACCACTCCTTGCTCTTATATGACCCACAATTTTTCCAGCATGGCATAGACAACCGGAGTTCCTTCACATATAATCTACCTCGTTCTGCAACTCATAGGAACACTTTCTGATGATGCAATTCTGCAGCATGGAGAACACAAAATACTGATGTCAGTGCAGGGTGGGCACTATTCACATAGTTGATGTAGTATGCTCTTTTGACAATATTTTGGAGATATGAGTTTGAATTCACCATCTGTAATGGAAATGTTTCTATAGGAGAATATTCTACTTTCTGTCACAGGCTACTGAGGGAAAAGCTCTCTTACTCCCTGAAGAAGTGACTGCAATTCGCAGTGGCTTTCTCCACTTAAGATGGCATTTAATAAAAAGCTTTTGGGGATGAGCAGTGTTAAACGTTCAAAAATAGTCACATTGCAGTAGCCATCTGCAATGTGACAATGGCTGCATATCTTTTGGAAGTCTTATTAGGGCAGGAAGCAGGCAAAAGTGGGATGTGATGGATCTAACTGGTGTTGCAGAAAAGTGAGTTTCTATCCAATCAGAAATGAGCATATGACTGAGGAAAAGTTTCCTTTAAGGGGCATGTGGTAAGGAGAAGAGGTAATAAAAGAATTTTTGTTCAATTATTTCAGTTGCTTCCCAACACCTCCATATCGTCAACAGCTAACTTTTTCTTCATACATCCTGTGTATGTACAAACAAACATGGTGATGCCATGAACCTTTGAGGTTATGGTTCTGAAAGCAGATCCCATTTCCAGCTTATATTACTTTGGCTTACACCTGACTGACTTATTCATTAATGGGATTAACAACATATTAACGTATATTATAAATACTAGAGAAGCATACTATTGCCACATGACACAAACTAATTACACATTTCATACTACCAAGCCAATGCAAGAATCCAAGGGGACTCCCTAAAAGTTTGGAGGCCCTTCCTCTCAAAACGACCTTTGTATCAAATAAATGTGATCAATATAAAATCTTAACTTAATGGTTTTCTTGTATTCTGTCTAAATAGTTTTTAATATTCTGAAGAAAACAGAATAAATCAGAAGAACAGGATTTATTTACATTCCATAGATCCTTCACAGGCCTAAGCCAAGGATGTAGAACATATCAACAAAACATTTAACATCATTAATAGGTGTGTAAAAACATGCCTTGGCACTAGCCCTGACATGCCTAAGTGAAAAAAAAATCTTAAACTAAAAATTTAATGTGAATTATTTGTACCAAATTTTAAGTAAGTGTAAAGAAAGAGATGGACAAACAAGATTAGTCAGTACTTTCCACTCACAAAACAAGCTTAGAAACATTTTTGGTTTAGAGAACAGTATTTTTGTATATAACACCTTGGTTCCTTCTGCCCTTTCAAAGAATGAAAACGAAGAGGAGGGGCTGTTTCCATGACAACGAAAATAAGCAATATCAAGCAGTTATGTCTGTGACACAATGCTTTTATTGATCAGTTCCTGCAGGTATAAATTAATAATTGTATTGAAATAATTCCACATACCATGTGTAAAGAGATATATGCCTATATATACTGTCCTTGTGGTTAGCTCTTCATTTATGTATCTTCTCAGTTACTCTAAATTGGAAGTCAAATGCCACAATAATTCAAATTGCTTGTGATTGATTCTAGAGGTTATGTGATGTTGAATGTGACAGAAGGATGTTCAAGAGCAGTGAATGATTTGGAAGGAGGCAGTTGTGGCCTTTTTATGGCACTATCCTGCTATTCACTTTGAGAGACTAAGAAAACCATATATAACCTCACTCAGGAGAGCCAGGAATCAAAACAAGTAAATATAAGTCTAGAAGTTACTACTAAGCCAAGCTGTTATGTCACACTGTATCTAAATCATAGGATACTAAATACATTCTCATGTAGCTGATAACCTGAGAAGACTTCATTGCAGCAACAGATAATATATTAATATTAAATGTATTTATTCAGAGTAAGCACAGTGTGTAACAAATATAAATAAATAGGAATATTATAAATGTAAAAACAGTTTAAGAAAAAAACATCTCACAATGATGAGATTAAAAGACAGAACTGAACAAAATCTCAATGCTATTACCACACTTTATGAACTGCTGTCAAAAGTGCTGAAACACACCTCAATTCAAAATGTTGGTAGTACCTTAGACTTAAATCATGACACACTATTCAAGAAACACTGCTCTGGTAAGCAATTTTAATTTCTTCTATGTTTAGTTTTTGTCTAATAATAAACCTGAAACCTGTTCAAGTACTTAATTTACATTTTATAGGATCAATAAGTGGTAAAATGGTGCTGACAAGTAAAACTGGCCTCATGGAAGGAGTACGAAAACCTGTGAAGCGTCAACAGACAGTGAGTACCTGAATATGTTAGGTGAGATAGGGGAACCCACAAGCATCAAAAGAGAAAATGATGACATACCATTTAAACAGTTTATTCCAAGGAGTCAGTAAAGTGATGGAATTTCTGAAATAAATACTGTCAAGCCAGAGTAATTGATTGCTCTGAGACCTATTCCAGAATACATGATTCTTGATACAAAAATCAAGTACTCTAAATATATATTATTTTTGGCCTACTCATAAAAAACTGAAAAACACAAAACACTCTTTATGTTCAAAATTAATATTCAGAACATAAAGAGCAAAAATAAAGTCACAGATACTGTATATGAATACGTGTCTGCATACACCTGCATATATTCATAATAAATAAATATATAAAAACTCAAGTGATCATAGAGTATTTCCATATCACAAATTATGTCTCTGCCCCACTTTGTTGAACATCACAAATCATGTCTCTGTTCCACATTTTTATGTATGTCTGTAATCTACTTTCATCAACCAACCATTGGCCAGTGCAGACATAACTGCCAACATTTTTCTGAGAACTCCTTTTGTTTCCTTCTCAGACAAAAGCTTAAAACATTATTTATTTTCACATAAACACACTTGCACTGAAGAACCCCTAACCTATGTGAAACAAGTCTACTTTGGCTGAATAGACCGAAAAAAAATTTGGCATTTTAAATCCTTACTATAAATTATTATTATTATTATCCCATCTATTCACCAAATATAAGTCTAGAAGTTACTACTAAGCCAAGCTGTTATGTCACACTGTATCTAAATCATAGGATACTAAATACATTCTCATGTAGCTGATAACCTGAGAAGACTTCATTGCAGCAACAGATAATATATTAATATTAAATGTATTTATTCAGAGTAAGCACAGTGTGTAACAAATATAAATAAATAGGAATATTATAAATGTAAAAACAGTTTAAGAAAAAAAACATCTCACAATGATGAGATTAAAAGACAGAACTGAACAAAATCTCAATGCTATTACCACACTTTATGAACTGCTGTCAAAAGTGCTGAAACACACCTCAATTCAAAATGTTGGTAGTACCTTAGACTTAAATCATGACACACTATTCAAGAAACACTGCTCTGGTAAGCAATTTTAATTTCTTCTATGTTTAGTTTTTGTCTAATAATAAACCTGAAACCTGTTCAAGTACTTAATTTACATTTTATAGGATCAATAAGTGGTAAAATGGTGCTGACAAGTAAAACTGGCCTCATGGAAGGAGTACGAAAACCTGTGAAGCGTCAACAGACAGTGAGTACCTGAATATGTTAGGTGAGATAGGGGAACCCACAAGCATCAAAAGAGAAAATGATGACATACCATTTAAACAGTTTATTCCAAGGAGTCAGTAAAGTGATGGAATTTCTGAAATAAATACTGTCAAGCCAGAGTAATTGATTGCTCTGAGACCTATTCCAGAATACATGATTCTTGATACAAAAATCAAGTACTCTAAATATATATTATTTTTGGCCTACTCATAAAAAACTGAAAAACACAAAACACTCTTTATGTTCAAAATTAATATTCAGAACATAAAGAGCAAAAATAAAGTCACAGATACTGTATATGAATACGTGTCTGCATACACCTGCATATATTCATAATAAATAAATATATAAAAACTCAAGTGATCATAGAGTATTTCCATATCACAAATTATGTCTCTGCCCCACTTTGTTGAACATCACAAATCATGTCTCTGTTCCACATTTTTATGTATGTCTGTAATCTACTTTCATCAACCAACCATTGGCCAGTGCAGACATAACTGCCAACATTTTTCTGAGAACTCCTTTTGTTTCCTTCTCAGACAAAAGCTTAAAACATTATTTATTTTCACATAAACACACTTGCACTGAAGAACCCCTAACCTATGTGAAACAAGTCTACTTTGGCTGAATAGACCGAAAAAAAATTTGGCATTTTAAATCCTTACTATAAATTATTATTATTATTATCCCATCTATTCACCACTTTATGGGGTATGTACTTCCATGTACCCGAGACAGACCTTGTCCCTAAGGTACATAGGGCAGCAGCTATTTCCGGAATACATATTGTTTTTAGCAAGTGCTACATGTATTATATAATTTTATTTTATTTTATGACAGCGTCTTTCGGATGATGTATTATTATTATTACCATGTACGCCGTCACAGTGGCTGCATGGTCTGAGGCGTGGGCTCTGTGCTGCTTGGTCACTGAAACAGTGGGTTCGAATACCACTCAAGGCCCATGTACGCCGTCACAGTGGCTGCATGGTCTGAGGCGTGGGCTCTGTGCTGCTTGGTCACTGAAACAGTGGGTTCGAATACCACTCAAGGCATGGACGTTTGTCCGCGTCTTTCTGTGTTGTGTTGTCCTGTGTACAGGTAGAGGCCTTGTGACAGGCCAATCACTCGTCCAAGAAGTCCTACCAACTGTTTACAGATCAGAGCCAATGAAAAATTGGAACCCGCAGATGCACAGGCACTGAAGAATGGGACGTATAAAATAAATAAATAAAATAAATTACCATGTACACTACAAATGAGAGGGATAATGAGTGCAAAATTCATTACACTGACATTTGTAACATACTTTGTGAAACTTGATCATGTTTCATATCATACCAAAGAGCATTTAAAGAGCTTTTAATAAGCATAAAAATTCACTGTGGGCAACAGTTCCTGAACTACAAAAATTAGACTTTCTTTCTCTGAAAGTAATAGGCCACATAAACTTAACGCTTGTTAAAATGCACATTTTCCATAGTTTAAAATGTTCAATAATGCTGCTGAAAAATTAGTAAACTTTGCCATTATTTTGGAAGATATGACTTGAGCTATGATGTGAATGATGTGTGAAGCTCAAGAGTTTCAGTGTTCTTCCATTTCATGCATTAATTATAATGAAGAATGCAATGTAATAAGGAAGCATTGTGTCTCATTCTTGAGTAATATTTTATGATAGAAATACAATTTGTAATTCATATTTCATATAGTACTTTGTCTGTAGAAAAATGTTAAAACGGATTTTTCTATGCATGCTTTGTCATATAACACTGCCCCTTCTAGAAGATTGATACAATTTTTTGTTTCGTGTAGATGAACTACGTTGAATTCCCTAATATTGCACATCCTGCACCATACACACTGCGCCCATTTGCAGGGGTGTACAATCCCTTTCCATATGGGTGTTCCATTCTATGCAACCATCCTGCAGATTATGAAGCAAAGGAAATCGTGAAGAGAGTCAAGGATTCTTGGGTAAGCAGTAATTATGAATATACGAAAAGAAAATGTTTTTTGTCTTCTAAATCTACACTTCTAGAAACATGAAAACAGAAAATACAAAATAAGGGTTTTGTAAAATATTAATGTTGGTCAAGGAATAAGCTTCCTAAAGTGGTTCCCTACAGTTATGAAATGTTAATACACCACACACAAACTATCTTTTCATAGTGTCACTGCAGAGAGATGTTATCATACAGTTAACAACAAAGCTGCAAAAGTAAGTCTTATCAACTTTGTCATGTCTGTCTATCACAACAACTTGTGAAATGATAATCAGATTCTCATGAAATTTGATATTGGGAAGTGTTTTCAGTACCTTACAAAACTAAGAAACTAAACTCAATGGATAAATAAACTATTAGTCACTCAGCTAGTCAAAAAATGTCCTCATTTTTATGAATATAAACAATGCCCTGATGATGGAGGCAGTATGACCTCTGAAACGTTGGTTAACATCGACCAGACTACACAGCGCAACAACCCAGAAGACGGAAATCTTCAATGATTATGTCCTTTAGTTTGGTGATGAGACAACATACATGTAGGATTTGAGGTTTTCACAGCGGTGAATATGAAGATTGCTGTCTTCTGGGTTGTTATGGCATGTAGTATGGTATACATACTACACGGCGTAACAACCTAGAAGACAGCAATCTTCAGACAACTTAAACTTTGTTCTCTCTGTGCTTACTTCTAAACCAGCTTCTTACCTACTTAACTTAAATCCTTGTTTTCTATGACCATGACACTACCCTTTTACAATAAAGATCTTGTATATTACATAGATTCACTTCAATTATTGTATATGTGTAATATTCATTTTGAGTCAGTTCACTGCCCGTGTCCTGTAACCATATATCAATATATTTTGTAATAAAAGATGAATAAAACGGACAGTAAGAGGATTAATATTCATAATAGTGACAGTTTGAATAACAAGTACAATATCTGCTTGGTCTGAACATCCTAACTCTGGACCATCAACAACTAATGGTAGATTAAAAACTTGCATGCTCATACATATTTTACATAATAGGTAATTACAAAGTGGGCTCTTTGTTTAAAACACTGAATGGATTTATTTCAAACAATTACAGTCATCATCATCATCTACTACAGGGATTGGGCCTATTGGCCCGTTCCGGGACAGTTGCTCAAGGCAAGAATTATAGTAAAATTTATTATTACCTGGATTAATGTCTGATGCTCCATAAATTGCAGTCCAGATTACCTGGATATAAATGTTCCATTTGGTGTTGTAAAACACTGCTCTGAGCTCTGGTTCTGTTGCTCCACTGGCTTCACACTCCTTAGGAACCAGCTCCTTGCTCTTATATGACCCACAATTTTTCCAGCATGGCATAGACAACCGGAGTTCCTTCACATATAATCTACCTCGTTCTGCAACTCATAGGAACACTTTCTGATGATGCAATTCTGCAGCATGGAGAACACAAAATACTGATGTCAGTGCAGGGTGGGCACTATTCACATAGTTGATGTAGTATGCTCTTTTGACAATATTTTGGAGATATGAGTTTGAATTCACCATCTGTAATGGAAATGTTTCTATAGGAGAATATTCTACTTTCTGTCACAGGCTACTGAGGGAAAAGCTCTCTTACTCCCTGAAGAAGTGACTGCAATTCGCAGTGGCTTTCTTCCAGCTAAATATGACAATGGAGAAGACGATGTCCCAGAGGAACTATTTCGCCGTTATACTGACACTGACTCGAGACCCTTAACTCCGGCTCCAACTCTGGAAAGCGTCATGACAAAAGGATCGCTTCGGCGCTGCGTCACACCTGATCCAATACCAACGCACATTTTGAATCCGACTCGGGAGCGAACACTTCTTGTGTTAGATCTCCGCCGAAGTCACAGTCAGGACACTCTAAGTTGGTGCGGCTTAAGTTTCCCTACTACGACCACAATGCAACCACTGACTAAAAACACATCTCTTGTTCAAACTGGTCAGAATTTTCATCTTCCCATAAAGAAGAAAAACAATGTTAAAAAGAAAGGAGCTTTAAGTGCTAAGACTGCGGAGAATGACAGATGTACAAACAACAAGGTATGATACTTATGCAGAGTATATAATCTGGAAGTTGTCTGAAGCAGCTACTTTCATACTGAATTCTGTGATGTATGTAAGAGAATCAATATACAGAAATGACTAGTGACAGTGGCCATGCACCAATCATACACTGTAATTATAAGTCTCAATTCTTCTAATGGCATACGTTCATGTCCATAATTTAAGAGACAAGTGTCCTGAATAGCTTCAGGCCTTTTGGTTATTTGGTACCCAAGCATTGGCAAATTTTAGCAAAACTCCCCAATAACATATTCAACATATTCAATGAAAACCTGTTCAGACATTCTTGAGTTGTTACATGCCAACTGACATATGGACAGCGCAGAGACAACCTTCAACATATAACTGGGCTATTCAGTCAAGTACATCCTCCTTGAGCCACATCAGATTTTGGGACATGTGAAATAATTAAATAAATGCATTTGCTTTATTTCATCCAGTTCATCTCACTTGGATGAAATAAAATGGCATTAATCCCAGCTTACAGTCTTTTTGATAAGATTGAACACATTGTTAAACAACTTCTTTACTCATTTCTTTTTTTGGGGGTGGGTGGAGCCAACAGATTGCAAGTTTGCATTAAGAATTGTACACTTTACCAGTTGCAGCAGCAGATAAATACACTGTCAGTCTCCACTGACACTTTAGATGTACTGGCAGACATGACAGGGGGCAGTGGTGAGGAGGAACCGCCTAAACGTCGGGGTAAGCACCGCCATCATCGAAAGAAATCTGGGAAAGATGGATTCAGAGGGCCTGAAAAGGAATTTCAGGGGCTTCCTGAACCTGGAGAGACACAAGTAAGAATCTATATTAACAAATTTATGGCACCGAATTCCTTTCAATGCTTCAATCTGTAACCTGAAGCTATGAGATATAAATTTATAACTTATAAGACTAATCATCTATTTCTGTGCATAATCTCTACATACATAAACCTGGAAATTGCATCACAATTCATTCTATCACCACATACATATAGGATATACGCTTTGAATATACAAAATTTCATATAATTAGCTCCTGTTATTATGAAACGAAAAGTTGAATAGTCTTACATTATGTTCCAAGAGGAACTTTGTGAACCTACCATATTCCTTAAACGAAGTTTAATATAAACCTGCCCACATAGCTTATAAGCTATTATGAGAGGAACACAATACCATCAGTTTACGTTAACTTCCTTTATCAAATAAGAATAGTGGGATAATGTCAAGTGACAGTACACAAAGCTGGTTATACAACTAATATGAACTTTATATTTATGGAGATCGTCATGCTCTTATATTGGATTCCTCAATTACATGGTCCGTTGGGTGACATCTGGTCTACAAATGTAGGCCTATCAACTCCTTCAACTTGGCATTCATTGTTGCCAGGTATCCGCACTGTGCAGTGACTCCCAAAACACCAGTGTCCAACCTTCCCTGACTTCAGGAGAAATGGATGTTGACCTTGAAGTTCCTATCGCTGAATTATGCAGGTCTAGCCAAGGCGGCAGTTCTTTCATTGATGCAGCTACTCTTAAGCAGTTACAAAGGGAACTAGACCAGGAAGTTATAGACAGTGAGTTCAATCCAAAGGTTTGTTGAAATTCTGTATAACATGCATAGTTTTACTTCAGTAGTCTCATAAAGCAGCCTAATACAATACAGATAGCCCTCGATTTACGACGGGGATGCGTTCCTGGACGAACCGGCTGTACAGGCCCTGGCTATCCTGACAGGAATTTTGTGGTGTTCCTCAATCCCTGTAACCAACTGCAGGGATAGAACTTTAAATTAAACTTTGACCACATCCTTCAAAATCCTAATTAATATTCATCAATCATCCCATCATTCAATGCTACACAGTCTGAGCTGCCGAGAGCATAATTAAATAAATAGACCTTAGTTCCTGGCTAACAATGAATCACTTTTAGCCCCACACTTTACGATGGCCAAAGCCAAGACCATCTCAAACTGCATCAGTGTTATGATTCAGCCTTGCAACTCTATACCACTGAACTGATCTCTCAAATGAGCTACATTCACACCTTTCTCTCTTGCAGTTTGCCTCTTCAGGGAGAGAATGTCTCTCACACTGGAGTTTTAATCCATATTACCTCATTGCATGATAAATGCTTTATTAATATTTATTAACGTTCACTAATATAACACACTGAATGCTTTTCAGAGACACAGAGCACTTAAAGAAGCTCTGAAATCTCGCCCTGAAAAGAAACCAACAAGTGAGGAGATGAAGCAACTAAAATGTGAGACAAGGCTTCCACCAAGTTCTATCGAACACTTCCTTACTGTGCCTAGGAACTTCTCACGCCAGAGTTCCCGTTTTGAATTGCCTCTGGATAGCCGACTGCTTAACAGTATGTGAAATAACTCCATTAAATGTGATATATTCAAAACAGATGTAATTAAAAACAAATCCTCAGTAAAAAGTTATGCAACATCAATTACATAATTTCATGTGAATATTTAAGAATTTAGTTCATAACTCAAACAGAACATAATGCTTATCCATTATAAGCAACAATTAGTTAAAATAAATGGTAAATGTAAGAACCATCGAGGTTTTAAACTGTTAAAATTTCATGTGTACTTTTCACAAAGTGAGCAGCATAGATTTCCATTTGTTTCAGCGATGACTCCTACGCAGTACATACAGAGCTACATTTCCATCTCAAGTGGTCGTCGGCAGCTTTACAATAGAATATTTAACAGGCATAAAGAAAATATGGAAGACAGTAAGACAGATCGTCAAATGCTGGGCCAGGTATAGAAACATTTCTTCTTTTACCTGTGAATGGGCAGCCCATGACATATTCTCTACTTTATACAGGTCATGTTATGAGTTTGAGTGTGTACATCGGCAAGAAAGTGGCACGAGACCCTCGATAAACAGCTGATCAACTCAAAACATAAAAATGCTATAAAATAAAATGATATCTGTTATGTGCAACAGGAACATGGAATGGCTGAACTGATGTCTTTCATGGTTTTCCTCAGTGCCTATATGCTGTGATAGTACTTAAAATAAGCCATGACTGTTTCCTTCTATATCCTTTCAAACACATTATTCATCCACCACTCGATCATTTGATGCTACAATCTGAGTTATTGACAACCATTATAAAATAAACCACAAATGGAACATGATGGATACAACACAACACATCTCCCTCCCACTTATAGCTGCTATCTCGCAGTTCCCTCCACCACCCTTGATGTATTCTTCCCTGTGGCCATTCTTCAAGACCCTTCCCACCAACATTCTGCATGCATTCTGTTTCCTTCATCACTGCTGAATGTCCAGCCCCTTTAGCTAATACTTCTTCAGACCCAAGTACATGTAAGAGCCTTCAAACACTTCTATCAAAGTAAGAGACTATACTTCAAGACCATAAAAACAATAAAATTATTGTTTTGTGTAACTTGATTTTTGGTGTTCATAAAAACACATGAGTTTGTAACATTTTTGAACACAATACTAACAAGCACTTTTCACATGATTCGAAGTCCTCGTGGTGGCAAGAATGATGATAGCCGTCTTCTGGGTCGTAGTGCCCAGGTCTATGGCAGAAGTTTTCCAAACATCTACCTCATTAAAAGGCATTTTTTAATTTGTTAATAATTTAATGTTAAACTTCAAGTAATTGTTGTTACTGTTCCCAGACACCAAAATTGTTATCAATGTACACTGCAGTGTTTATTTCTGAGCATCCCAATAATCACTAAACACCTCAAACATTAGTCGTACTTCTGCCATCAATTCAACCTGTAGAAATTTTGAGTGATAGCAGAACCAACAAACCTACAGTCTAAACCCAATTACAGAAGTTACCACAAAATTCTTTACATTGTTCTGTACACATTCCTAGCACCTCCATAAAAAGATTACATTCACTGAAATTTCCATTTGAATATTTTCCTCCAATACTTCACTACTGTTAAGGGTTTTGCTCACCAGCTCCCCATATATGTAGATATAGATTATAGACAGTTCCATTCTTAGGGTTAACTGTCCCGAGCAGCACTTTTATATTCTGCGACTGCTTATTCCAATACACGTGCAGCTACCTATCTGGAAGTTATCCTGTACCCATTAAATTAGAAACACAATCCTCTGAAATTCACAAACTGCTACTAATTTTGTGTGTAGCAAGAAGGCTGATTACTATCTACTCCTCATATAGTATTTGAAGTTTTCATGGCAGTGAATACAAAATGGCCATATTCTGGGTTGTAGCTCAATGTAACCTGATAGAAGTTTACCAAACTAATTCCACACATGTGGCTTACTCATCGTCCTGATGATGGAGGCAACAAGAACCTTTGAAACAATGGTAAATGTCTACCAGACTAAACGGTGCTACAACCCACAAGACAGCCATCTTCATGTCTACTCCTTGACATTTACTATCACCGTCAAACAAACCAGTTCTTTGAATTTTTGTATTTCTTTAGAATGTGGTGGCAGCTCTTGGAGAGGTAATGGGCCGTCCACTAAGCAATGAACAATGTAAGTACATGCAAGACCTGATTGGCTGGGAAGACTCGGATCTGCTAGGTTTCCGGACATGGGGCGGTATATGTGCACTATGTGAACGCCTTCTTGCATGCCAATTCATTACTTCACTCCCATCAAGATTAACAGACCCGTGTCATGAGGTGGAAGAAGCCGATTTTGAAACGCTGCCACGAAGACTGCAGGGACTTCATCCAGACCCTCGACTAGTCACTATTCTTCACAGTATATGGAAACTGTAAACAACTGACAAAGTACCCAGTGTATTACAATTTTATATGTATATTCATGCAAACCTGTTGAGTATCTGGTAGTCTAGTCTGTATTTTTATATGTGGGACAACATAGCTGAATGGGAACTTAATAAAATCATCAACCCATAGAATGTGGGTATGAATTAGTAAAGATGAAGTATGTCAATCACCTGTACTTGATTACTGTCTGCCACGAACACATCAAATAAAGAAAACTGTTTAAGACACGTAAATAGCTCTCTTATGGTTTACATGTATTAATTCCTAGTATTTATGAACCAGATGAGAAACCAATTCTACTGTTACATAAACAACTATGCTTTTTGTGAGGACATGACTGGAAAGGGAAATTCAAAATAATTAAATAAGCAATGAACAAAGATAAATCTAAAAAACCTCACATGTGCATTTCATTCATACTTTTCTTATGTACATCTACAAACAGGAAATACAGTGTCAAACATATCCAGTCATCTTTATTCTTTCACTTCTGTAAGCTCAACCTGCAGCAAAAATTAATAAATTTTAATTTTTTTTCTGCATTTGGTGAACATAATACACAGCAAGCACACAGCTTTCCCACTGACCACTTCAATGATATAAATATTGGTTACTTATGTAAAGTACAATAATAAATACACAATAATGCCACTATATACATTACTATAACCAATACTGTATAAAAAGACAAAGCCACTTCTGTTTTACATATTTCTTATTATGCAGTTTCAAAATGCTATATAACTGAAGCAATCTTCAGTTCAGAATACTACAATTTCCTTTCAACTTGCGGGATTCAATTACAATGTTCTTAAAACAGACTCCTATGAAGGAATATAATTAAATTTAAGTAAATTATAAACCAGTAATTTTAAATATAGTTTAGAGCTTCATGATACTAAAAAATTACAATGTTATAGCTAGGAACTGCAGTGCCAATTACAAAGTTTCTTTCAAGATTTCTCACTTGATACTGTTAATCGCACACACTTCTGTTGTCTTATTAGAATTTCAACTAAATGTTTTAACTTTCCATCAACACTTTACACAAGCTGTTTTTACTAAACACTTAAGTTGAAATTCTTACATGACAAGCTGAATTATGAAATACTGTGGAACAAATGTAACTACATGACAACCATTTGTTTGAAGAATCATACCAACATTGTAATGGAAGCAATTTTACTTCAAATTAATGTACTACTACTTAGGATTTCTGAACAACTAGTTTCATGTAATATTCATATAAAACCCATCAGGGTTCATGTTGTACACCTCTATTACCCACAGTTTATGTTTCACCATAAACATACAAAAACTCGCTGTTACTTCTTTAACTCACAGCTTAAATTATAATACGAATTAAATTACTAGCATCTAATATGCATATAAAACATAGCACTATATGAACACTTTTAAACTTTCCAGTTTCTAAATATATAATTTAATACTTAACTCCAGCATTATGATAAAATGACTCACATCAGATAATTCCACTGCTAACAAAGGGACCAACGAGAATATTAACAAACTGTGGCATGTAAGAAACAGTAAATTTTTAATTAGCTACAGCATTTAGCAATGGCCGAATTAATATGTCCTTCCTGTGACCCCTGAAACTACCCACATCACATATCATAGATACTGGTTATTCCAAGATCACCAGTCTGTAATGTAAACGGAATAAGAAATTCAGTGACAAGTTTTCTGATAGGATTGTTGGCTATGTGCTTCCAGTTGATTTCCAGTCTCAAATAATCATCTGGTTTGTGTTGTAATGTAACATCTCCTGACCCTTATACTATTTTGATATGAGGAGTGTATCTTAGCGTATGCCAGACTACTGTACTGTATGGAGTTAACTTCATAACAAGCACAATTATAACATGCAAGTCTGACATGTTTGATTTTAAGAAAAGTTGAGTTCATGGATAAAACAATGGAAAGAGCACCACTGCATAACAATGTACTGTATAGCAAATAAAACAAATTACATGCTGTAGCAGTTCTTAAGAAGAACCTGCTTATAAGGTATAGCTCCGGGTATGAACATTTTCCATTTCAGGTAGCTATTTAACCCCTTCTTATGGCCAAATAAAAATACTGCACAGTAGACACTTTGTACATGAATGACCCAAATAATGGGACAGCAATTCATGTTACT
Organism: Zootermopsis nevadensis; assembly: GCF_000696155.1. Next base: position 556,457 of record NW_019059618.1, read on the forward strand.
TTTATTCATTACATATTATGAACAGTTTATGTCTCTGGTTTTCACATCTTTCTCTTGTTTATAATTTTACCAACACCCCCTTAAAGCATGCTACAAATATTTCATTGCTGATCAAGCTTAATTTGTTTCCAGTTTGCATTCCCTTTCAGATAAATTTCACAGAGCACAGTATAGAACAAAATTCTGTGCCTCAGTACAAGAACCTGATACCTTACAAAAGTGAAAACATGGGACATTACTTTTATCTTTCATTAAGCAAATTAGTATTGCATTACTACATACCATATTCTGCCAGCAGATGATAAGAGCAGGATTACAAAAAAGACAACTGTTTCCAGATGATATAAAGCTGTCCTGCCATACACCATGTAGGTGCCTGGCGGGGAGAGACGGTATAGCTCCTACTCATTCTTGACCTCGGCACTAGATGGGGGAGTGGTCAGCATCATGCCCCGGCCAGACTTTACCTCCAGGAAAGAACCACAGTACCCACTAGATAGGAGGCTAGGTGGGCTCTAGAGCTAGAGAAAAATTCCTCTGCCCCCGTCAGGGTTCGAACCCCAGTCGTCCAGTCTGTAGTCAGTCACTACAATTACTGTTCCAGATGATATAATGACTATTAATATATTAACAATATCAAAAGATTAACCATCTTCAAGCTTCCATGAGTTACATCATAAGTGCGGTCTTTGCACAAATGCAAATATATGAGAGGTAAGGGAAACAATGTCTGATTATCATACTAATGCAGGAGCTAGTAATCATTTCAGTCTGGCTGTAACTGAAGGTCCTAGATGTAACTGTCACCATAAATGATTTAATTTTGTTTCCCTGGAAGCTAGACTGAAGCTAAGAAAAAAGTCCTGCTTCCTCAAAGGTACCTTCCAGTATTGCCTGTCCAAGGAAAACGGAACATACGTACACGTGTTCTGTCCCCAGGAAAACAGATGGCTGTGCTGTGGCATGCTCTCACCCTTTGAAGCACACAGTTAATGTACATAAGATCTGAAAACTCAGTTAGCACCTCCCTAAAACAGACCATGTATTCATGACAAAGACCAATGTTTAAAACATGAGAACCACATGAAAACCATACAGAGTTACTTTATGTTAAAGTATGTGTAATGTCCTCTGTGTTACAGGGTTAGTATGCATGCTGGGAATGTCAGCTACTAAACTACAATAAGTCCGAAATGAAATTAGCCAGCATCGAACAGTGACAGAGGAAAGCACCACACTGTGTTCCAGAATAAAATTTTCTCAGGAACAAGCTGTGTCAATTATTAACAAAAACCCAAAATTTTGGAGACCTTCTCTGCCTCCATAATCAGGAGAATTATGTAAAGTTTAACTGCTGATAATTAAAGTTTCCTCCCATACGGACATTGGCCAATGGGGAATG
>NW_019059618.1:557891-571199 GCF_000696155.1 Zootermopsis nevadensis
GTTGTCACAAATGAACCAAGGGTCTGGGTAGCCAAATCAGTGTTGTCTGGAAAAATTGGCCAATCATCAGTTGTCTGTGAAATTCTCACATCCACTACCATCATGGCTCCCTTCTGGTGTCTGGCTAAACACTGTCACTTAATCTGGTATCTCTTCAGTCCTTGTTCCGTTTGCCCCCCCAAGACCTGTTCATCTAAATGTTCCTTAATGTTTTCAAGTGCACTGAAGAGGGATGCCTGCTCAGCATAAATCTGTTGCCCCTGCTAAAACTGTTGGAATGCAAATGCAGTTTGATTTTGATGGATTCCTTTACAAATCTGTCATCATACCCTGCACTCCTGGCAAGAATGGTGAACCCATCAAAGTCAATTTTTAAACGGGGTTCTACGCAAAGTTCCCCAACAGCAGACTTAAACAAATGTGCCACTTATTTTCTTTATACCTGGCTGATACGGTGCACCATCTATCTGTCTGTCCTAGATACACCTTGCCACACGATGTGATAAATGACTCGCACATTACACCCTAACTTGTCCTTTGCCAACCTATTAACAGGATGCTGCTGTTCTTCACAAATAGTCTGCATATACGGTATTACGGCCACGCTCGTTGGTTTGGTCTCTGCAGTCGTGCATATTGTTTGGGTGAAGGGTGCATTTAACCTCCATTGTACCAAACCTATTCTTTAAAACATATTTTATTCAGATGTTCCATTTCTGCTTCTAAATTACAAGGTTATTGGTGCTCTCTCTTCAAAATATTCCACACGGAAATTAGTTATTACTGGGCCAAGTTGTAAGCCCATGGACATACTGTTTATTCATAGAATTTCCCAATTCTCTGATTTCCAACAATAAATGGACTACTCAGATTCATAGTTCAGTTACAAAAACTCCGAACAAATGATTTTGAGTTCGGTTTGGCAACTATTCCCCACTGGCCAATGGCTGCATGGGAGGAAACTTCAATCCTGTATATAAAATTAGCAGTAAACTTTCACATCACTCCCCTGATAATGGAAGCAGAGATGGTGTCCACAAATGGTCACAAATGATATGGATTTTTGCCTGAAAAGATTTGATTGAGTTCAGTTGCTGTGAAAGCTTCAGACAGTAGAATAAAAAATTTCACTTCACCTTATCCAAAATACACATCACACTATAAAAAGATGTCCATCTTCTGATTTGAAGTGCTGTGTAGTCTGGTAGAAGTTCAGCAACATTTCAGAGCTCCTTGCTGCCTCCAGCATCAGGGCAATCACTCTTCTACCAGACTAAATGGCACTACAACCCAGAAGACAGCCACATTCATACTCACTGCTGTGAGAACTTCAAATCCTAACATAAAATGGATTCCAGCACACATTCCACCAGTTTCAATCTTCAGCAGACCCCACCAACTTCACCTAAACACAGCAGAGCAAAATTATCGATGTTTCTTAAATGTGACACACATTACTAGTGTTTCAGGGTAAACTTAATTCTTCCAGTGCAAGTTCAAAGTTTATCCACATAAATTATTTGGGGACGGGGTGGGGGTGGTTAGATTTGGAAACATAAAGCACATGGTAGAGCTGATAATTCAGATATGGTAATGCAATAAATTAACAAAAGACCAATTAACTGCTAAACACAAAAAAATCTCATAACAGATGGGCCCTTTACATGATGCACAATGCGCTGCAGCCACATGGATATGAAATATTTATTGAAAATTGTGGAATGTTAAGTCTTAAGCAATGTGCACTTTCCTTCCCCTCTTAAGTAACTGCTTTATTTTACAATCATGCACATGAAGTTTTGTTATGTACTTATACGTAAGTACTAAATCACTGATTAAAACTACTCATTTGGCATGCTTTCTTCTCCTCACAACTAAAAAGAAACAATTAATTAGTCAATTATGACACAGCATATGACTCATGAGATACTTAACAAAAAAGAAGGGATGATACTTTCTTGAGTTCTTCCATTCATGAACAAATAAAACTAAAATTTACTTGATCATTACTTGTAATAATGAACTTCAAAATATGGAATATTCAATGCTGAAATTTAAAATATTTAAACAAGAATTTTTTTTAAGATTTCAATGAATTCACAGAACTTATGCTTCAATTAAGCAAATCTAAATACTGTACTGTACTGATTGACAGACATGCAGTACAGGGACTAAAAGGTTAATAAGTAGGCAAGCAAGTGCTGCTGTACCTCAGTGAATGAGGGCTCCCATGTTCAAAATGAGGAAACAAATATTCTACATTTTCAGCTAGTAACAAAACCAAGTCAAGGTGGTCGAACCAAAGTTTCATTCAATAGTGTGCTTAATAAAAGAACAAAGTGGAACTCTTGTCAGTATGGTTTTCATGGAACCAAAGGAACAACCACAATATATTTTGCTTTCGGATAATTTAAATGAAAATCATATACTAATAAAACTAAACATTTAAATTAAATGCCTATTAGTAATAAAATGGATACCACAATCATTCACGGAAGCTGCTGGCATATATACCTGATGCACACGTATGAACAATTTTAATTGGAACTGAATCAAATGTTTTAAATACATGGTACACCAGATCACTTCAAGCGCCTTGGCAAGGACTACCTCTTAACACAGTAAATCATCTATAACTTTGGAAATGATGACAGTTACTGTAATAGATATCATAAACCAAAAAATGACGCCATTCAATATATCAACTTTTTGTTGTGAACATGTAAGAACTGAAAGTAAAACTGTTTTACCACTGACATGCAAAAGACACCTCCTACTACTGCAATACAGGAAAGACCACACACAAATTCAACCAAGACTGAAGTAAACACATCAACACACTACAAAAAAATTCCATGGCATTAATTAACCTTTACTGACTGTGTTGCATCATGCACATGGTTCAGAGAGCTATGCAATGAACTAATACACTGCTAAACCATCAACTCCAGTGTTAGCGTTCAGCAAGCAGCCCCATACTACAGGGGTTCAAATTCCCTATTCCCAAATGATGAAGGTTAACCATAATCAGTGAATGTTCAACGAAACAGGACTGCTCACATTTTCAGCTGGAGATTTACTTACGTAATCCAATCGTACATAAATACATTGCCCCAAGCTGTTAGGTTGTAGCAGGAATTTTAAGTGCATCGGAATCCATCTATTACAATTTGTTAGTGCTTTTAAGTGTTCCAGAAGGCAGTGTGCACCACCTATCATAATGAGCATCTTTTAGCTACTTGTCTATGAAAATGGGCAATGTGTCTAAGCAACTTCTGTACAAAATGCCAATGTGGTGAATGTATTAATGATATTGATGACAATGAAGTAGATAAGTGAAACCTATTGAAATGCATAAAAGATAGTCTTGTTTCATTAAGTAAATGTGCGCTTGTGTGTAACATATAAGCTGTCGGCCTCACGCTTCTCTTGTTTACAGGATGGCTGACATGGAGCCAAAGACCAACAGAATCTGATATTTTTACTTCCTGACACAACTTAATATTAATATAACACACTATAGGCACAAACAGCTAAAGAGGCTGATGTGCTTCTAAACATACACACACATACATAAATACTTGTTAAGCCACGATTAAAACCAAATTTAAGTATGGCAGCAATCAATTCAATGACATAATTCTGTAAATAAAACACAGGACCCTGAATACCAGCAACTGAGTATTAACTTCTACCTCTGTCTACTATTTCCAGACTGCCCCTTATCCTCACTTATCTGAATAGATTTAAAGTAACAATCAAAGGGCCTTCCTTTACTGCATCTCAAGGGTTTTCCTAAATAAACGGTTTTTACAAGAACTGTCAATGTTGTCATGCCAATACCTCATCAATTTGCTCATTGACACAACACATCTAGTAACACGTCCTTCGGAATTTTAGCTGCAAAAACTGACTGCATGAGGCCCCCCCCCCATCTATTCCTGGCTCTCACACATGACCTGTAAGACTGCAGCTTCACACAGCATTACCTAAAGAAATTCAAATGTGGGCACTTTTCCAGATACAGGTAACCCTCGATTTGCGCCAATTCAGAATAACGCCGATTTTGAAACCAGATTGTCAAAAAGTGGGGGGGGGGAATTACTATTATTTATGACGTTTTACAATGTTTCTTGTACTGATTCTTATACTAAAGCGTAATTTTGAATAAAAATTATAATTCAGTCATCTCTGCAATTATGTAAGTTTCGTTAACGCGAATTTGCTCCAATGAGATTGATGAATCGGTAAAAGCTATCTGTGAAATGCAAACTTTTGCATTTGCGAGTTTGCTCTTATCCAATTTCATTCTTGGCACTTTAAACTTTCAAAGGGCTAATTTATTCTCTGATCTGTGAAATGCAAACTTTTGCATTTGCGAGTTTGCTCTTATCCAATTTCATTCTTGGCACTTTAAACTTTCAAAGGGCTAATTTATTCTCTGCGGAGTTACCGGGGTTATTTTTACTACGCGATTTTCTATAGGTTGGCGTCTTACATGAATGCAACTATCGCATAACAGCAGAGATGACTGTACACATCAATCACATGAAAGGATCGCAGTCAATCGCAGGGACCAACTAAATGCCGATTGTAAGTGAATAAAATATATTTTTTAAATTCCCTTTATTTTATTTACGTTACTTCAGAGCTTTAAATGTAATGTCATTATATTACTCGTCAATGTTTGGGTGCTGAGAACACATGTCATGGACTACCCATTGATTTACATTATAAAACAGTTTCAATTTACGCCGGTTCGACCATGAACGCATCCCTGTCGTAAATCAAGGGTTACCTGTACTTGTAATTAAAATTTTGCACAGAAATATTACTTGGCATGTTCTACAGATAAGCCAACTTTCATCATGACAAGACCGACAGCTCCCTTGTTAGTGCTAATGTAAAATTTCCTGGTGAAAAACATTTTCCTTCGCAATACACATTATGCAGAAATGCATGTACAATACCAAGGACAACATGACAAATCCTCATTAGTGCCACAGCAATGAAGGTACACTCTTCTTCCATTTCACAGCAGCTAATGTGGACGATTCCAATACTTTTCTTTTGCATGAACTTCTTTATAAAGTGAAGATCAGCGATATTTAACATTGCAGGGAGGTTAAATAGCACATACGATGGTTAAGTTGCCAATGATTGATATAGGAGATTATAAACTTGTCAGTAACTCAGCATATGATAATAAATTTGCCAACCGAGTAAACGAGATGGTTAATTTGCAAATAACTCATTGAACAAAATGGTTAACGAGCCAATAACTCAGAACAAAATACAATTGATTTATCAATAACTTAGTACATAAGAGAGTGAAATTGCCAATATCTCCATTTTGTGAATGAGGAACAGCTTAATTTCTAATGACATTCCACTTAATTGGCCAATGAGAACACAAGACAAGAAGCTTATTTAATAATTTCTTCACAGAAATCATTAAAATGTCAAATTTTTGGATCCCTTTCAGCACAATGGATGACAATATTATTGGTTTAAAGAAGACAGCAGACTAATATAATTTGCCTCACTGTATAACTCAATTTCAAAATGAATTACGTGGCAATATAAACAAGGTGAATTTCTAGAACGCTGTTGCCTTCTGTGCCTGCAAAATTCTGTTACAGTTCAATTCCATTATATTTTGTTCACTTCCTGTCGAAATAACAGAGAACACAACTGAAGTTGTATTCAAAACTGCTTCCTACTGGATCAACTGTCATGTTTAGGCTATGAAGAGCTAAAATCTTTAATAAACAAGGGTTAATGCCACTTACAAACTTTCTAGCTTGTGGTAAACAGAAAAGATTGCATTTGGTCTTACAGTTTGTCTCTATACAGTAATCCAGCCTCAAGAGAGCAGCTACCTTGCTACAGGCAATGTTTGATACAAACTACACAAGTCTGTTCTTCATGATCAAACTGATATGTAACACAGCAAGTTCTACCATTACACAATGCACTTCATGATCTTGAAAAACAGCTGCAATTAAGAACATTCACAATTACACACATTACAAACCAGAGTGGTTCCACAAGGAACCGACCATTCATCTAGACCAGGGGTTCCCAAACCCTGGGTTGTGAGGACTTTTTAATGGGTTGTGTTGAGAAAGTCAATAAATAAAAATGTTTATATTACGTTTATTTTTGTGCTTGTAAACGTACCTCTATTCACACAACTAATAAAATATAAAACAAGTATATTTACAAAAAAATTCTAATTTACCTCTTACTGACAAATTACAGGACATCAGGCAGAAGAATCTTGAAATGTTGGGTCACCAACACAAAAGTTTGGGAATGGCTGATCTAGAAAATGAAGTACACAGATAAACCAACATGATTACAGAAATGTTTATACAAGATTACCGCAAATCTCATTTTTATGGACTATACTTCCTTAAAGTTCCTGTATTAATTATATATCATGCTGCTGACACAGGCATTTAAGTATCGTATGATGAGAAATGATACTGACAGGAGTAAATAATATAATCTGAAACAAAGCATAGTCCAAATTATGATTGCCAAAAAGATCTCAAAAGTAATCACTGGCTAAATGTTACAATTCATAAAAGCTCCCAAGCTCTACACACACTGAACTATTCAGACATACAGTTTAAGTTGTATCTTGTCCTATAAAAAGATGTACCTTGTGAGGCATTTCATCATCAAGCTTTACATAACTTAAAACAGTGAATGGGGAAGACGACCTAGATGATTAAGAAATCCGTGGTGCACATACGAGTGTTCCTGCATAGTTTCCACATTCACTTTACAAGTGAATCAACGAATGACAAACTACGCGAGCACTTCATTGATTCTATAGGATACCTAATATTTTTAGTACATATGAGAGATGGTGGAGCAGATAATTCATACAGTATTTTGGTGGGGAAACTTACTGATAATCAGCCACTTTCAGGGCTGCACAGACGGGATCATAACATGGACGTACCTTAGGTGAAGAGATTGTAAAATTGGGAGGTAATGGGTACTGGCTCAGGATCATGTATAATGGTAGGCTGTACTGCCACACAGTTACTTACATATAGCAACAGCCACTTTTTCTGCCATGAAAACTTCGGCCAACAAAATGAATCCAATGATTTACTTCTACTAGCATGGTATGATATTAAATCTTGTATTTCTATATATACTGTATCCTTAGGTAACGATCATGTGGAAGCCTAAAGATGGAACTAGAAATAAAACAGAAGAAGACTAATGGGCATGACAATCACTACAACAATGTTCTAATAGAAATTTATAACAGACATTAGTATAATGCAGAAAAATTTAAATGTACCAAACAATTGAAGTAAGATATTATTTGATACAACTGAAATTTCAGAATACACAGACTTTTACACATCACACACTTCCACCAGCAGCATAGGCCTGCAGTGCCATTGTATTTCAGTATTATGGAGGTACTGAAACTCAAAACGTGGAGAGTTTCAAGGAACAAATATACATACTGAGGTTTCCAAGAGCTTTGCAGAGGATGAACAAGAGTTGGTTGGCAATGCACAACCAGCAGTCAAGACAGATATCAAGTTTACACAGACTTTCCTGTCAAAACAAATTCAGTCAACCAAATGAACCAAAATTTCAATTGCAGTCTCTCTTCTCACATCAGAATACTGATGGGGAGAGACCAAGATGGTGTTGGAAGCACACAAAACATAAAACACCCGGTCAACAGCCTTGAATCTGTACACCTGCAAACACTAACTGGGCAAGAACTCCAGTTGTTCAGACTTCTTGAAGATCAGTTCCAAAGCACTCTTCAGCACTAGGCATGTGAGCTCAAGCTCAGGATTTTACAGGGTAGAACACCTCACCTGTACAAGACACGCATCATTCAGGAACTCGGTGAAGCAGACAGTCAAACACGACCAAATTTTCTGAAGCTGAAAATCACCTACATATCATTACTCGTCTGCTAATAAGTCATGAAACACATTTTCATATTTTAGGCTTTTTAAATAAGCAAAACTTCAGACAATGCAAATCTGCATGAAAAGCCTCTGAAGGTATTGCGTGCCATTTAAGCTGCAGACCTTACATTTCGTAAGATAAACAGCAACATGGTACAGATTTGCGGCGGAAGCATCAGGACACTTGATCATGCCATGTTATTCCTGCAAGATGGTGACACATTTCAAACTGGCAAGAATAAGCAAATGCTTCTGCACAGTCTCATCTCAAAATCTAGTGATTTCAGTTGGCTACCATGATCACTTGAACTACTTAGTCATGTATCCCACACATGGCATGCCACTTTGCATGGCATTAAAGCTATAAATAGAGAACACGATATTTTAGAATGAGTAGAGGCATCTTCAGAAGTGCACCACTGTTGTCATTTACTGCATATATTTCAAAAAAATAAGTAGTACTTAACATCACACTTTACTTAAAAATTTTGTAGTATACGAAAAAATATAAATTTATCTACCTCTGCCAATAAAACAATTTATTCGTGAATGAGGGCAGTTTATTTTCTCGGACCCACCTCGTAGCTTCTCAGAACTGAGAATTGTAAATTTGTCTTTGTACAAGTCCCAAAAACAAATCTGAATTCCCAAATGAAATTTTTGAAATTCAGTTTTTATGAATCTGAATATACAGTAATACACTTCTATCCCCTAGCACAGCAAGAACAATATAACTAAATGTTGTATTAATTTAACTTGCATTAGTAATGATGCAAGATGTTAGCACTCTTCTCAACTGCGACATAATTATTCTATCAGCAATCAAGTCACTTCAAAGGCCAAGGATAGGATCCTCTGGTCTCCTTATACACGATTAACCATTTTATTTACATGACAGAACACAATTTATTCTAGCAATCTCCACTCAGCATTCTCCTTTCAGTCAGTAATGAGAAATTAACCAGTCACACTTACTGCAGCTGAAAACCATTCGATTAAAACATTAAAGTTATGTCAGATTTACAAATACATCTGACTCCAGTACTCCAGAGTTTCAAACACAGGAAATAAATGGAACCACAAACATTCATCCAACTATATTCTGCATTTCTCCTCGAGTGGAATCATTTGCAAATAATACTTAAATATCAATCCTGATTCCAAACTGATTCTGCATGACACATCTTAAAACCAGAAATGAAAATGTGTATCATAACTGAAGACATTTCTCTTCCTCTTGTTAAATATTACGCCACATACTCCGAAGAAGTGGTATTAAAATACAGCGGAAATGAATAAAAGTAGTACATTATTTCTGATCTTCCTTACATCAAGTCAGATGTCACAATTAATGACATGCGAGTCCAGTTTCAGCTACGAGAAGCAAACTGCAACGCAAGACAAAACAACTTTGGATGTGACACAAAGACCCAGCTGGGTTCACTCTCAACATCCGTTACTGCCTATATTTTTCCTGTTCAATTTTTTTAAATCCTACTACAAAGAAAAGCTTTTTTCACAAATCACCAAGAGAAAACACAAAACTGAACCTCAAGGAAGGGTACAATAAGGATGTAGAAAACAAGGAATTCATATGCAAATCTATTATCTAACATAATTAAATATTACTTTTCATTAACAAGTAACAACACTCATGTGTACCATGCCTAAAAAAATACGCTAATTAATGTAGCATTTATTTTAGACAACTTTCATTTTACAACTCTGAATTAGAACAGAACTGTCCCAACAACTGAGGACAACTGCAGTAACCATTTTATGTACTAAATGCATGAGTGCTTGTGCTAGTAACAACTGTGCCACATACTCACCATTCAGAACTCTAACCAACCACAGTTAGGGTCTCCATACAAATGGAACCCAAAGCAACATAGGCCATGAAAATTGCACTTTACATATCATTCTTTCTAATGAAGAGATTTTACATACTGCACTTTTGGCCTTAATAAAACACTTAAAAAATGTCATGCTGCAAAAGGTAAGTGCTAGAACACCCAACCACATGTCCAGTGACAACAAAAAAATACCCCTCATAGGCTTCAGAATATTTATCATAACTATGTTTAATGTTGGAAGTCTGTATTCTTGAAGTCAAGGAAATTGAAACATGAAATGCAAAGAACTTGGAGCAACCAATATAAATGGACCTACTTTTCAGCTGTAGATATTCAACAAACATGTTTTGCTTTACTTATGAAAAGGATTCTTCAATAGACAGATTACCTTTCCATACACACAGCTGTCACAAACAAAAATTTACAGACGACGCACAACGAAACTTCTTCCTAGGCCTGTGGTTCAATGTGATGTAAATTATCAGTAAAAAGTTGTTATTCTGTTTGGGACAAATAAATACCAGCACCAGAGAGGCAAATCTACAGATACTGTTTTCTCTCATTTAACCCATTCGCATCCACGAATGTGTGTGCATGCTCTCATTCTCCAGGTTATGGTCCAGCAAGCGTATTAGTTTTAAAAACACAAAGAACTGCTACTAAGTGGTTGCTTCTGAAATCTGTGAGTGACAATGTAATATTTTAAGGCTGCAGGCAACACAGAGATAAGTAAAGTACTTTACAGTAATTCACAGTAAAGGAATATTGCTAACAATTTTGAGCACTTTTAGGCACATAAACTATTGTTTGGCATGGCTACATGAAAGAAACAGAAATATGTATATACTACGTTTTGCAACTGCAATGACGAAGCAAGACGCGGCAATTCACAGAGAACTATTGCGTGCATAATTCTAACAGTACCGCTGGCAACAGCAAACATGAAGCAATGGGTGCCGACTACAATACAGATGACAACGTGAATGTCACTGACAGTGGTGGTGATGCTGAGTGTATGCGAGAACAGAACACCATCCATCCAGAATTTCATTGATGTAGTGGTACTAGTGACATACAATACAGTTTCATTGCAAATAAAGGTCTTGGCAGGGACTTTCTGTTCCTTCCTGTGACTTCCTACAGCATATAACGACAAAGATAATAGACATTTTGTTGATTTAAACTTTGATGAACTTAAAGTGTATTCTGATCTAGAATCCCATTATCGAAAATTTAGGGCCACATACATAATTAGTATCAGAAAACCATAACTCATTACTATGACTAGAAAGGGAGTTATGGCAATAAGTACATTCTACACTTAGTCAACAATAAACTTTGGACCAGGCTGATCCATTTTACAGAAAGGAAGGTCCACTGTTGATAAGGATGCACTCTTCATGCAGGACACAATCACTGGCGCACTGCTAATGAAATGTAGGAGACCTGGAGTAAATTTTAACACATACATTTTGATTCAAAAGTTGTTATAGTCATTCCTTCAAAGTTTATGTGACAAATGCAATGTAGAAAACACATTTGACAGTACGGAAGCTGTTACTGACTAGATTAAGCATAGTGACCTCTGACTAAAGGACAATAGCCATATGCAGACAACCGTTACAGTTCGCCTGATATTTTCTGCAGATCACACCGCAGAGCATGAGGCATTTGCGTAACAGCTGCCCTGAATTGCAAACACTTTCTGAAGGAAACAGGGTAAAAGAAGCAGCGGTTGCTCGTTGCATCTTACATAAGTGCAAGAAAATGAAATGGATGTCAGTTCTAACAATGCACTCCGTGGGGCTAAGATACTGAGGCGAAGACGAGCAGTGAAGAGGAGAAGAGAAGCTAAATGGCCACTATTTTCCAGTGAAGAATGCATCAGTTACAGTGAAAGGAGGAAAACTGTAAATGCCTGGAGAAGAAGAGAATAAGCATGGAACTGGGATGTGTGATATAACAGTTTGCCTTGATCATTTCAAGCTGTACCATGCACTGAAAAATTATTAGGACAAGAAATGTTTCCAGAAGAACAATGTGTATTTGTTCTGAACAATGACAGAATTATAGATTCACATTTACACTTCATTATGCTTGGAAGCTACTGTATGTCCTATGAAGACAAAGTTATGACGATACACAAGAACTGCAGTGTAAAGCTGCCGTGTCAGAAGTTGGCAGTTTTCTAGGGCAGCCTACCTCAAGTGGGGATGGATGCGAATGAGTTAAAACACCAAAATACACAAAATCTCATCATTCCATGGGGCAATTAATGTATACAACCTATCTGGCAGTTACATTTCAAATGACTGTCACAGACTAACATCAGAGAGCAGTAGGCCACAGTATCAAGACCATGTGATGAAATGCAAGTTAAAAAATGTAGAACTCTCCTCAATGAGCAATAAATAGTACCGCCACAGTAACAACGAGGTTGTGTGGCGTCACACATATCAGCTAAAAGGGGACAGAGATGGTAATGAGAATTTGGGATTCTCCACAGACCTCAGGACAACTGTAAACAAACAGTTGAGCAACTGTACATTCATTCTGACAATGATAAAGACAAGCTTGCTAACACGCTAGCAAGCAAGGTGGAGCAGTCTGTTTGCTTTCTTATTCCACACTTACAAATGCACAAAGAGACAGAACAAAATAATAGGTTCACACTCACTATAGGTTTTTTTACTTGTTACTATCTCCACCAGATGTAAGGGGCACAAGGAAGGGAGGGGTCAGAAACAAGGTACTCCTTAATAAAAGGAATTAATTTCTATCCTAATCTTCCACCAACACAGCATTTGTTTCCTTCAGACTTTATGTTGCAAACTTGGTAAATATACCTAAATAAATTAAAACAATGCACTTCTCACCACAGAACATAACAGAAAACAATGAATTGGACCAATAATAAATACCAGGAACCTGGAACAGGATTAGCTTTCTCACCCAGCATAAGGACATTAACAAGAAGCATACTGCAATTGTTCTGCACAAATAATATTTCTAAACATCAATTTTACTGCATTATGTACAATAAATCGCAGAACACAGTCATACAAAATTCTTTCATACTTCAACAGAGCAACATCCAATACAACCATTCACACAAACATATGCATGTGCAGCCTCACAGACGTCCTACTGGAGAATATAATGTCCACTGTAACATGTCCTAGACTTGTTTTCTCATCACGATACTCTAATGTGTTCTACAAACTGAAATCACGTACGGGAGGAGGATCCACAAGAATGAAAGTTAAAAACCTTCATTTCCTAGTTGCCGTCTAAATACGATGATGATGGTGCACGTGAGATGATGAAACTCCACATACTAAACAGGTCATACCACATGAAATTTCAATGGTAGGGCAAATGGGACATGCAGACAGCAACAAAGACAGGAGGATTTAGCAGTGATGCTCAGAGCTTACATACTTATAGCCTGAGATTATCTTCACCTCTTCTTGAGGTTGGCACAATGGGGT
>NW_019059618.1:571223-590656 GCF_000696155.1 Zootermopsis nevadensis
ACCATGTAGGAGCATGGCAAGGCGATACTGGATTGGAATAGTTACTGATGCTGCCATAACAGTAACACAAGATATTTTGGCTGTTCTAATTGCCATTGGTGTTCCTGGCTGCTATGAAGGGATTCCTATTATTTGCATCCCGTTCTGTACCATATATCTTGCCTGCTTTCTTTGCCATACTTCCTAGCAGCTCCAGTGAACACTTATGAGCAGAACGGAGGGACAATGCCCATTCCTTTAGCCCGATTTCATCCTGGAGGAGAAAAAGAAATTAGAAACTGGATGAATATGCAGACTTCAATTAGAATTGTGCACATTATGGAAATGTCATATATCAGTAAGTATGCCCCAAAACCGGTGAACAAGTTTTGATGAACACTAGTCTCACAAAGGAAGGCGGATGGATCTACATTAAAAATCATCAAAGGAATTTAATTTTGATAAAATACAATGCCGAGTTTACATACTCCACAGAATAGAGTCCCTCTTCAGAAGCTGTAGTCTCTCATACACTCAAGAAATTCCCCACATTTTATGGAACCCAAAGCTTCATTGCCATGTTCACAGCAGCCCACCACTAGACCCCATTCTCAGCAAGATGACTCCAGCCCAACATCCTCAAATCCTATTTTCTCAAAAGTCCATTTCAATATTATCCTTGCTTGGACCCCCAAGTAGTCTGTACATTTAATGTTTTAATCAAAATTCTGTTTGCGTTTGTCCCTTCTTCCACGCACGCTACATAATCTTCCCATTCTATCCTGTGATTTAATCACACCCACAATTTCTGGTAGAAAGCAAATGTTATACAATTCTTCATAAAGAATTTTCTTCAGTCTCCTGTCAGTTCCTCCCTCTTAGGTCTAAAAACTCCTACTCAGAATCCTATTCTCAATCACCCCAATCAATGTTATTTTGATATTATATTCCATAATCCTGTTGTGGGAATTACAAAGGCATTTTTAATGTATATAACTTCCACCACATACAACAAACTTGATTATTATGACACAGCAGTTACAGTAAATTTGCAGCTACAGGTTAAATCCCAAACCGGAAGTGATGTAAGTGTACAGCAGCCATCATCATAATTCTTGTCACTCATATCTCCTTGTATTTGTCCAAGTGTGACTCTTTACCACCAACCATTAGCTGTAACGATTTATGCCAGATGTCTGTTAAACAGACACCAATATGCCTAATTTGATGAAGAAGAAAAAAACACATAAATGTTAATACCTTTCCACAGTCCTCTGAAAGCAAAACATAAGTGAAAGCTAAACTTTGGTTGTTTGCCCCTATTCCCTTGTAGAGCAGTTGGCATGGTAGCGGACTGGTGTCGATGCCAAGTCTGCGAGTTTGAATGCCAGTGTCTTAATATGGAAACATCCACAACTTCAAAACTTTCCAATTTTCCCAAATTTCAAAACCCACAACTCAAGAACTTACTATTTCCATATTAAAATTTATATTATTTAAAATTTAACACTTTACCATATCCTTAATTTTCTTAACCAAAACTTAAAAAACTTGACCTAACCTAACCCGGGTAATCACGATACCCATCGCAAACAAATTCAAACTTTGACAGATCTCACTGGCCTACTGTCAATTTACCTTTCAACTTTCCTCATCTGTAATGTTCTTATCACCAATCACATGATATTCAAACGTACAATTTTGACGTAGTCCCCAATGCCATAACTTCATTATGAATACATACAAATAACTTGCCTAAGTTGTAAGAATATGAAAATGGTCCTTCATGTTCGGCAGCTTAATACGAAATAAAGTTTATGCACAAGAGACCTACTGGGTTTGTGAGAACAATCTTGCCATCCCGGGTACGGACCACAATGCACTGCTCATTCTTGACATGTACCAGATCTGCACTGACATCTTCTATCTGGTCCATGAAGACAAGTTCTGGTTTGGTGTTGCCAGACTCTGGATGCAATTCTAATCTATTTGGATACAGCTTGGCATACCGTGTTTGCCATGCTGAAGCAAATGGCCCACCCAATTTCTTGATATATCCGTGCAGAATGCAATCAGACTCTGTGCCAACAAGCAAACAGTATGAATTTACAAAATCAATCAACATTTCTGAGGAATGCACTGAGAGAAACACAAACCAGCTTTTAGGCATAGTTTGAAATTATTATGCACTAGACTGAAATTACACACCCAACCTTACTTGAAACTAAAGGTATGCAAGGACAAATGAATCTACTCACAGGAAATAGACCACACATTTTCTCAACGCTTGCAACTAAGATTACAGTTTTTAAGAGAAAACTCTTGAAAATGCAAGTCTGTTTCTGTATCTGAGTTCCATACCATGAAAGTGTATAGGGGGCATGAAAATAAACTTCCAGCACAGTCTATGAAATATCACAGTTTTGAGGTCCTGGTTCAAATCTCAGCTTAAAAAGTCTCCACTATCCTGACTGAGGCACTTTTGTTATTTTCCTCAAATCATCTGACAAATCCTGGGATTGAACCTGAACCATCTCAGTCAGCCTCCAGCGGCAGCAGCATGAGCTGAACGTGTTGTGCCATTTTTGCTGAAACTGCAAGCCTTCAGAAAAACATTTCTACTTATCACAAATCTAATGACAGACATCAGAAATGTTTTGCAGCTCTTGATTGTCTTGGAGAACCCCATACAACTATAAAAAGGTTTGACTATATTTCCTGTACACAAAAACGTATTTTTGGAAATAATAAAATTAGAATTTGAACTTTGTCAACTTCCATAAAGAGATATTCTATTTCACTCTTGTTACAGCACATTCGTTTTATAAATGGTAAATCGTGTTCTCTGTTGTAATCTCTTCAATTTGCACAGGTCTGGTGATAAGAGGTATGATGATTTCAGAGTGCAAAATTTCATAAAGAAAGTCACTGTTTTCCATAAGTGCATGTTATAACTGGGGGTTTACAACCTCAAATAACAACTGAACTGTTAAAAAGGACCAACATTTTTTGCAAATGCACACCAAACAGACTATAAGGTAAACTGACTGATGTACTCCTGTGGTTTTAGTGACTGACTGGGCAATGGTGCAAACTGTGATTGCATTTCTGTTAGCACATGTACAAATTTGTCTGGAAGATTTCGGATGATGAACAAAGCAGAGGGCATATACGTCATTACAGAAGTTCACATGAGTAAAATTGTTCAAGGCAACTAGTGAGCATACTAGCAATAACCATTACCACATTGAAGGAGGCGCGGAAGCTTGCAAGCAGACTGCAGCCTGAAGTCACAGCTGAAAAATTGTGAATTTCAAGTTTTGCAAATATATTCGATTGCCGGTTTATTTAAGAAGATTTTGAACTGACTCAGTTATGGAGCACCATAAGGTAGTAGGATGTGTGAATGCTGTATGCATCTTAAGGTACTATAAAGCCACCTGAATGTACATCCTGACAAAAACTACACACCTAAATGAGGAGTGCTGTTAACTGAACTTTCTTGAATGGAATGACAAACTTTAGATTCTGTCTTGGGAAATTTTGCCTGTAAGGAATTAGAAAGGGGACACTGGGCACAACATAACCAGCTATTTGAATAATTAAATAGTACTATACAATGGAAATGACAAAGTGACTGGTTTCACCCTCAGGAACTAACACGACAGCTTCACTCATACCTACACAGCATCCAAGTTTCTCATTACTAACCTTTCTCATCTGTGTCAAACTTCAGTTTCTGTTTGGCTTTTTTCTTCTGCTCCAGTTTGTCTGCCTCTTGATTGATTGTCTCAAACACAGTTTCTGCAACTTCAGCCTGCCACCTTTCTGAGATCACTAATGGAAAATTCTTATACAGGTCCTGATCTGCATCTGTTAACTACAGAGAGCAGAAAACACAAGTTAACAGTTTTCAAGTGCTTAAACTACTGAATAAGACATTCTGTATTCGTAAGACAATGGAGAAAAATGGGAGGACAAGGCAACAGTACATCAGCTGTTTATAGAAATGAAGAAAGCCTACAGCTCAGGAGAGAACTATGTGCAACATTCTTACAGAATTTTGTATAACAAGTTAGCCTATTTAAAATATATAACAAAAATAATAATTATGTCAGGCCCTATAACGCTGAAACAAGGAGGTTTGTCTAAAGGTGATGCTGGGGAAAATGAAGTTTATGTATATTCATGTCATTATTACAATGCAAGATGATGAAATCGCAATATAGGGATAACTGATAAATCCTTAAAAAAATTTGCAAACTGCAAATATTTGGAAATGACAGAAACAGATCAAATTTCATTCAAGAATAGTCCAAGAGTGTTCCACAACCCATGTGCCACCACAAGATATCAAGTGTGCTGCAGTATTTTATAAGAAATTGCATTACAAAAAGGCAATAAGCTAAATTAAATATTATTTGTTCCAATCTGAGCCTTGAGTTTAGTCTACTTCGTATCTGCTTCCCCTCAACTGATAAATCTAAATGTTCTTTGTTACACATGATTTACGCTGCTTTGACTGGAAAGAACATAAGCCACTTCTTGACACAAGCCGAATATATTAACACTTTCCCAAGCCCTAGTGATGTCCACATTATCAACATTTTCTGAAGATGACAGACTTTTGTATTTTAATCTCACAATGTAGTGTTCTTCAATTTGCATTTTGTTTAGTTTCTCAACATTACATATCCCCATATAAAATTTTCACACTGATTATTTGCTTACTTAAAGCCACTTCCAAACTATTTCAACCACTAGATAGTGGTCAGTATGGATCACCACACATGTACAAACACAAATGTCAATGTGCTGATCTCCATTAATGGACCAGATCCCAATCACAAACAGTGCAGCTTTCATTCTTCAGCATAGGAGAAATGAAATTCCCATAATACGGGTCTGCTGGTTAGACACTAGCAGCATACTGCTACAACAAAGGGTCAGCTGGACATGTGTACATTGTGACCCATGGCTGATAAGGTTAAATTTCAGGAAACTCCACCCACCTTTATACCCTTTGTGTCCTCTTCATCAAAAGAACCAATATCAAATGCATCTGCTGCATTCACCTCCCCTCTGGGAGGTGTCAGAGGTGGTGTGTACTTCTGGAGGTAAACCTGTTGCCAATCCATTCCCGCAAAAAATGAATGCTCCTTCACTTCATCAGCACTATTCATCGACACAAACAACAGCATATATCACGGTTCAGTTACTTGATGAAATAACTCAACGCATGCAGGTCTGAAAAAGCAACCTGTTAACTCATTTCCCACAATGCACAATTAAATCTAAGTGAACAATTTAAAAGTTTAATGCTCGAAATTAGTGGAAAGTCTTAAAAACTTTTTGGGGCAGAATCTGACCTTCACAGGAATTATATCTGGTCCCACATCAGGGTCATATAACAATAATAAAATTTAAAAAAAAAAGGTAGCTACAGTGGTCCGACATGTACTCAGATAAGTTGATTACATGAGAGGTGCTTTGTTGGAATGACTAACATTTGAAAAAAAAAAAAATGTTTTCAGTTAAAGGTCAAAGTCTAACTCTTTTAAAACTCAAACAAGGTAAGGTACCACGTGCAAAAATATACTGATCTCAGGAACAGACAAAATTAAACAAATTACAAAGCAAAAATCTGACATTTACCATGAACCAATCAAAATTACAACTTATCAGAGATCTATCTCCATGAATACACAATACATAAACACATATAATTAATTATACCACATGTAACTTCACATTATGTGATACTACGTTGGAAATGTTTGAGTAAATGGTGTAATTACATTATATATCATGCATCATTGGAAGGCGTGCAGTAATAATGACAATGCTTTGTTATACGCCACACGTGCCTTTAGCATAGCGGAATGAAACTTCTCAGCATGAATGAAAAACCCAGAATTTGCCTATAAAACATTTCATCAGCATCAGGCTGCTGCATGTCACGGACACTGATTACCACATCAGATAATGCAATACAACTCAAACGCTTCAAAATAAGTCTGGTGTTATGAACAATGCGATGTTTACACACTTGTGCAGTCACCACCCATGCAAGTGATGGGGGTACGAAACAGCTTGTTTTCCAGCTCAGTTTGAGTTTTTCACACAAAATGTGACTTGGAATGTTGACGGACAGGTCACGTTAACATAGATTTTTTTAAACTCTGGAATCACCCATTAATCATTCTCGTGACCAATTACTATCACTATCAGTACATCATCATTATTTTCAACTTTTCAATTGAGTTTATCCTTTGCCTTTGTTCATCTTGCACTGCCATATTAATGTTTGTCATTCTACAAAACTGACTGATACCAGACAATAAATTGAATCCATCCCCTTATTACTAACAACTCGCAGGAAGAGCAGAATCAGAGGTATTCAGCATTTTGTCTTGGCATATCCTGTTGAAATAAGCATTTTGCATTATGTAACAGGCTGTGATTTAGCAGTTGGTCTAACAGACCTCTTACGTTAATCATTAAAAAATTCTCAAGAGCCTTCCAGCCATTAAAACTGCAAAGCCCTAGACAAACATTGCAAATTACAGCAACCAGACAGATGAGTCATTCGTAATTGCAACTGATATACCTCAATATATGTAGTCACAACGCAGATTACACACACACACTACATTGCTGACATGCCATGTTTGTTATGCATATCTGTTTCAAAGTTTCAAATCAACACCTTCAAAATATGAATTTACAAAACTTTAAAACAGTATAAATATATTTATTTTGTGTAAAATGTCAATAAGATAAATACGCTGCTATAGAATACATACAAATGTAACCATCTGATGGTGGCCTCAGCTGATTTTTAAATGTGCTACATGGCACATGCTTGGAATGACAGCTTGTTACTCTTCTGTGCATCAAAATGTTTGGTGTTTGACATCTCAACATTTAACCATACTATTATTAAAAAGTAAAGTTTGTCCCACTATACGCCATGTAGGCGTTTGGGGTGAGAGGAGGTATAGCTCCTCTCTTCCTTGACCTCGGCACTAGATGGGGGTGAGTGGTCAGCATCACGCCCCGGCCGGCTTTACCCCCGGGAAAGGACCCCGGTACCCATTGTAGAGGAGGCTGGGTGGGCCCCAGAGCCGGTCTGGACGCAGAGGCTAGAGGAAAAATCCTGCCCCCATCGGGGATCGAACCCCGGTCGTCCAGCCCGTAGCTAGTCACTATACTGACTGAGCTATCCCGGCTCTAACCATACTATTATTATTGATATAAAATCTGCTACCTGGACAGCCATGATAGTACTGCATTTATGGGGTCTGAACCTTTAAATACCCCAGCTACACACTAGGTTCCTGTTAAATGTTCCACATCCAAGTGTTAATTAAAAGTATTGCGGTACACATTGTAACATGGCACAATCACAATTATCTAATTTGATTATGGGGCCAAGTCCTCTTACCTTTCCAGAAGTTTAATTGCCTGGAACAAGTATTCTTTATAATTATATTTTTTCCAAACAAAGTAAACTCTTATAAAAATGGACCTCTACTGCAGTCGGTAATATTTCAAGTAGTTTGCTGGTGTGAACACAGGCCCAGGTTTAATGTAAAAGGCTTGAAGATGAATACAAACACATTAGAGGTAAAAGGCAAAACAGGAAAAAAAAATAACATTTTATTTTTTTTATTTTGAAATGTATATTGTAACTGATTTTATTAGAAAGTAAAATAAAAAAGTAACTTCTCAATATCAACCCTGCACACAGACTTACCCATTTCCTTTACAACCCAGTCTTTTATCAATGTCTCTTTGCAGCAGTAATTCCAGTAATGATCTAAGATCTTTTGAAAAAGACTCTGGCAATTCAACATTCTGAAATCAAATAAAATTAAATTGGAATACTGATCTATAACGTTCCCTGGTTTAAGGTTCTCTAGTTAAAGACAATTTAAATTCCTCCCACTTTGTAGTTTCAGTTTCACATCAATTAACAACTGTACTATCAAGATCATACAACGGGGACTTCACTGTTACATTTTGGATGCAATCTTTAATTGATGAATGAAAGAATTTGCTCAGTGACAGAACTAGACTGAGGAATCAATCAATTTCCTTTCAATAACTGCGAATACATCCTCACTGGTGATCTCAATGAACATCACCTCACAGTGAGAATTACAATACTTCAATATGTGAGTAATGACAATGGTCATTACAACTTCTCATCAAAATGGTCACCATTCTTAAGTATTAACAATTCAAGTTGTAGCATGAAACAGTTAAAAATATTAACCTTCCCTGAATTGGACTTCTTGGTTTCCAAAGTCTTTTGAATAGCTTTTGGGTAGTCATAATAATGGGGCCGACTGTTAACTTGGCTACTCTGCTGAAACAATGCAAACAAAATAACAGGCTTCTGTGGTCAGTGCATGTGAGAAGTATTGAAAGTTATTGAAGAATGACTGTATGAAGAAAAGGAACGTTTGCGAGTGTACTGAAAAACTGAAAGGAAGGCAGAAGAATATTCATGCCTTCTGAGCAGAAGTAACGCATACAGACTGATCAGTGTACCGGGACAATTGATGACATTTTATGAAAAATGAGCATCTGTAAGATCTTGCACAAGACGGTGAAACAAAGTCTGCTACAAAAAAACATGAATTTGAAAGTCAGCTGTCTGCAATGGAACCAGGATGGACAAGATGCTTTCCTGAGCAGCACAGTGACCTAACACGGGGCACACGTCCACCACTATGATGACGAGAGTAATAAATGACCAACAGAAGCATACATCCTCTCCAATCACCAACAACTTAAAACCACAGCCTTCAATTTGACAAGTAATATTAATGGTTTCTGCAACCCCTCAGTTCATTTTCAGGAGCTCGTAACAGCCGTCAGTGACGAGACATATAACAGGCTGGAGCTTCAAACTGCTCTTAGAAGCCATTCTTTTGCTCCGTGATAAGTTTACAAATGTTAAAACCATTGATAACATGAAATATGAAGTCATCCAATATCTACCTTTAAGTTATAACTTACCAACATCCAATTATCACATTCTTCTGCTGACAAAGAAAGCAACATGAACTCAGAAATAAGTAAATGAAGAATGAATGGCTTAAGGCCCAAGCAATAACACTTTATGATGATGGAATCAGAAAACATGGGAATTGTTGGGCCAAATGCACTGAAAACAAGGTAAAGTAAATGAAATTAAATATGCGTAACAACAGCTTGTAGAATCCTATCACAAAATTGCCTTCAATTTCCTCACTGAAGATATTTCGATCACATTAACTCACCATTGTTAAAGTCATCCTATCTATTTCATGCTTGTCTTTTGTTTTGTGCTGTCTGAATGGACTATGGCCTTTGAGCAATTTGTACAGCATACAACCAAAGGAAAACCAGTCTGCACTGGAATCATATGCTGTCCCCTTAGACAAGACCTCAGGAGCCATGTACCCATGTGTTCCTCTGCAACAGAATTTAACATTCAAACACTGATAAAAAAATTAGGTAGGGAAAAGGGATCAATAATGCAGATGCAAGAGGTAAGCGAAGCATGAAGGTGGGAACTTCAATGCATTATGACAACATTTGAAGTTCAAAACTCGTGGTCACAACGCAAATCTGTCCAGTTTTAGGTTTGTTAACACAATTTGGTAAGCTTTTACATTTAACAGAAGTGAGAAAAAATACCAAATTCCTATACACTTCACAGAACCATAAAGAACTGGCATCAGGCCATCGTCATACTAGTTGCAATAAACACCTAAAATTGTACTCACAAAACCAGGTGTCTGAACTTCCCACAAGTACATAAAACTCATGTGAGCCTGAGTAGCTCAGTCAGTATAGTGACTGACTATGGACTGGATGACAAGGGTTCAGTCTCCAACAGGGGCAGAGGATTTTTCCTCTGGCCTCTGTGTCCAGACAGGCTCTGGGGGGACCCATCCAGTCTCCTGTCCAATGGGTAAAGGCATGACACACGTATCTAGTGCCAAGGTTTAAGAATGAGTAGGAGATACTCCAATCTTTCCCCCTCACCCCAAAGTGACTACATAGAGTATAGTGGGACAGCTTTACATTTTACTTTACATAAAACTCATACATTTGGGTTGCAAACTGAAAGAACCAGTGAGAGCATCAACATCCACTTACCACTTAATAGAATTGTCTTTGTGTATATTATCTGCAACCTACACTGCTGTTGCGCTCATTTTACCATTGTGACACAGATGAGCTCTGGAAACAAATTCCATCAATATGACTTACGGATTTTCATAGCTGCCCCCCTCCCAGAAATAGTTTGAGATAACACGCTATAAAATCGGTATCTCTGTACTGTTCCTCATACACTAAAATAACCCCAGATGTCTTCAGAGTGTCATCAAATAACTCATTCAAGGATAACTGCAATTTATGTATTAAAACATTTGTTAATGACGATAGTCAGGGCAAATGGTAAACGGATCAAGCTTCAGTTGTGCTGGAATAAAAGAAAGTCACACTTCGGTTCAGTATGGGTAACATACACAAAGACAAATGTTGAGCTTGGGCAGGGTTGGACCAAATGGTTCTCAGACTGGTAAAATTCTAAAATTTCAGCCTTTATAGACCTCCCGCTGCCACCACATTCCTTTACTTAAACCCAGCAGTCAACTTTCTAGAGAGAAAGAAAGAGAGAGGGGGGGGGGGGGGGGGGGGAGCCTATGCCGTCGTCTCAGTTCCTGAATTAGAAAGAAGCAGATGCACTGGGATACTTCGGGACCTCTCGCGATGTATTTAGTGTCGGAAAAATAAAACATACCGACAGATCACGTGAGAATTACTTTACTTAACCCTTTGAAGACAGTGGACCTGCCTACGTCAAATGTACACACCCACCACTTGGTAGGTAGTTCCTGTTCAGACACTGTGATGTTCTGTTTTAACACAGCCAATGGAGGATGCAATTTCAAACAGCAAGCCAAATTAAGTACGTATGGTTGTGTCACGTGTGTTAAACATGGAGAGACTATCACTCCTATGATGATGATGATTCTGCTATTCAACTAAAATAATTTCATTTCAACTACATGTTCGTGCTTCCTCCATTTACATCGTAGCTACATTATACTTGTGATTTCTATCTGTACTGTTACAGTATTTTTTACTCTAAATAAGCCAACAGACACCCATCCAAAGCATGGCAAACATTTCATGGGGCACCTGTACATTTATGGTCTTTCCACTTATGCTCCATTTTGATTTTATTCTTGCTACTTACATCATCTAGTTTTTTCATAATCTCTCAGATTCTTTTTGTAGCAGGTGTACTATGAAAGCATCCGACCAAAACACTTTTGGTTAATTAAATTTTTTCCTCTTCTTTGGCAACTGTTAATATATAACTCAGAGCAGCTTGGTCCGACAGGCGGCCTGCAGGCCACAGGTGACCGGCCCTACCACACTTGTAACCGGGCCCACAAAATTGTTTTTTGTTACCAGTAACTACAAACTCATTTACTTTCTCTATTCTGACTTGAAAAAACAAATCGTATTTCATATGATATTTTATGAACAAGCTGTACTCATGGCACTGAATTTAAAATCCTACCATAAAATGTAAGTTTGCAGGTAAATTTATGTCAAATATAAGCAGCTGTAGGGGCAAATTTAAAACAATATATAACCAATACCAACATGTGCACATTTCAATAACATTTATATCTGGGCATATACTACGGTAATTCGTCATCTGAACAAGAATTGTTAGAGATAATGAAAATGTTCACAGGATTTGAGAAATATTGCCAGGAGAAGTTTCTTAGACCTTGGATATGACAGGAAAACTATTCTTGGCTCAGTGAGGGAGGTGGACCACCATGACATACAGAAGTGTTCATAAAATAGAAATGTCAATTATGAGCACACTGAAAATTAGTGATGATGTCATAGGCCATGTCCAATATAATAACCTTCCTTTGTCCTGATGATCACAGCTTGACTTGTTTCACATACCACTGTTAGCACAGAAGACAATATGACAATGCAAATTAGTTTAAAAAAAAGCAAGCAAGCAAAGGAACAAAATTAAATCCATAACATCTGGAGTTTCTGGATACAGACATAACAGGCAATGTAAATTAAAATAAAGAGTAATACTCACACACTAGCATGAGGTTTTTTCTTTGAAAAGTCACAGGCAAGACCAAGATCTGATATCCTAACATGTCCATGTTCATCCAACAAAATATTAGCAGGCTTTAAATCTCGGTAGACAATATATCTTCTGTGCATATGTTCCAAACCTGTCAACACACACCAGTTCAGTAGATATACAAAATTAAAATACCCTGTTCTTTGTCAGTTCCCCACTACTTCTTCTGAGACTAGACACATGCACAAACTAAACAACAAATAACTTTTATGAGACATGTTTCATCCTTTACAAGCTTCAATGCCTAGTATTGTTGGTATCATAAACCTGCTAATCCTCTGTGCATGGTCCAAATATTTAGATGTATCAGACTCCATAAAATTTAATTTACTTTGCTTGAATTTCAAAACTGTTGAGCCGAGTCCATCACTGGACTGCAATGTGATTTTCTCAACATTACACCAAGTCAAACGCAGAATCCCGTTTGAGGTCCATCTACACAAGACAAGCCACCACTGCATGTTTTGCTGTTTATGTAGTTTTTATTGAGACACTCATCTGGCAATGGACTGGAATGCAATTTCAGCTCATTTCCAACAGAGGAACTGAAAGGTAGCTTCATGCCATTTTATCCTCTGTTCAAGCTCCAACAGTAAAGACACACACACTCGCGCGCACGCACACACACACACTCTTAATAGGAAATCATAAACAGTTGTGAGACATGTTTTCATTTCCAAAGTTAGTGTTAATGTGGTGTAGGTACAACTTATATGCAAGAACGTACCACAAAAATGTGTAACCACCTCAGCACATTCACAATAAATTACAACAGACGACTGACTGAAATGAAATATACTCCCAGACGGCATAATAAACCAAGTGAAGCACTGTCTTTATTGATAAGCTAATTAGTACACTCTGCTAGTCAAGAAATTCTCCTCATTTTATGGAACCCAAGGTTCATTACCATGTTCAAAGAAATCCACCATTATTCTACATTTTAAGCCAGATCTACACAGTCCACACCCTATAAACCTAAACCTACTTTCCTAAAATTCATTATCTTCCAATTTACTGAGGTCTTCCAAATGGTCTATTCCCTTTACATCTTCAAACCATGATTCTCTATGCATTCATCCCCACGGATGCTACATGCCCTGCCCATATCATCATCCTTGATTTTACCATTTTAATGATATTTGGTGAAACGCACAAACTATGGCTTTCCTCATTATGCTAGTTTCTCCAGCTTCCTGTCACTCCATCTCTCCTAGGCCAAATTATTCTCCTAGCACCCTGTTCTCAAACACCCTCAGTCTGTATTGTTGACTTCATGTAAGAAACCAAGTTTTACACCAATAAAAAACAACAGGCACTATTATAGATTTGTATATTTTACTCTATATTTTTAGATAGCAGACAGAAGACATACATAGGATTTGAGGTCCTCACAGTGGTGAGTATGAAGATTGGTGGGTCTTTGGATTGTAGTGAAGTGTAGAAGTTTACTGATGTTTCAGAGGTCCTGGTTTCCTCCATCATCAGGGCAACAAGTATGCCGAGCACGTGTAATTGGTTTCGGATGTAGGAATCGATTAGCTAGGGCAAACCTTCTGTTTTCTTGGACCTCCATAATATGCATATTATAAAGGAAAGTTGAAAAGCAGTAGTGATAAAGCATCACCGTGCTTCAGATTCTGAATTGGAAATACATCACGCAAATGTTTACCTAAATGAAGTTAAACATAGGTTTCATTTAAGTAAATTGCAATTAGTCCAAGTAGTTAAATTTTTATATTGAATTCAATGAGAGGTTCTTCCCCTCAAACAGAATCGCACATTTTCTTGAAATCTGTATACAACTGATGTACAGTCAGTCCCACTGAACTCCCACTTTTTTCCAGTATCTGGCAAATGCACATCTAATAAGTACTTCATCTGTTGTCATAATCCACAAAGATGACCCTCATTAATTTTGTTAAAATATGGGGTTAACCTTGACAGAATACTGGATAAAATTTTGTATGCACTTAACAGTGACATTCATTGACAGTGCAAAGAATTCATTCCACTGTGCACTGAAAATTCTTCCGTTTCAAAGAGAATTAATACATCTGTTGACTTCAGAACATATTACCTCCTGCTTGGACAAATTCTGCCAGAATCTGATCAATTCCTGGTGATTTATACCTTTTTATAATTTCAGCAACAACCTAAAGCTCGATGCCTCCGAGTCTTCCTAAAATCATAAATTCCACGTATGAAGCTCATTATTTGGTCTTTCAGATTTCCCTTTTCTTTTGGGTGGGGGTAGGGGGATACACACTGTGCTAGTTTCACATGCTGCATTGCCCACACTATCCTCATGCATCTGGCTTGGATTCTGCAACCAATGAAATTTAGCCCCACTCCCTCTATCTTTAGATATTTTGAACATTCATCAAACCATAGCTGCATTAACTTGTAATGACTCAGACTCAATATCACTGAAATTTTGATATTCTAATATTTTCACAAGCCCTACTGATGGCCACATTATCTATCACCTACCAATGCTCAGATTGGAACTGAGATTGTAACCTGATGCTCTTTCTTCCTTAAATTCTGCATTGTTTAGCATCTTGAGATCAAATCTCTGCACACCAAACTTTTGTCTTGCTCCTTTAATTGTCAATAGCCATGAAATATTGGTTCATTATCAAAATCAACCATTCTTCAAAAGTTCAGACATCAAGTATACTTGACTGTTGTCTTGCATGTACTGAGATGTGATCAATCCATATACTCCCATCAGGAGAGGTTCGAGTGTACATATGACTTATCTTGATATGCAAACACCAGGCTTCTGACAAATATATTTACAGATGTGGCAAACATACTACTCAAATCCCTATTACATTTATTAGTTTTCTGTAAACTGTCACTCATAGCTGTTGGTTTGAAGATATGTTCCCTCCCCACTTTTGGACTGAAATCTCGTAACAAAATTATTATGAAGTCCAGAAGGAACTGAGTAAATACGCACTCTAGTTCCTCATAAAAGCTGTCCTTTAAGTTATCACATTTATCATAAGTTGGTGCATGCGCATTCATATCATCATACGGCCTATATAAAATGGGACAACCTTTCACTAACAAACTCTACTCTCAACCTCTGACAGGGTTTCCCTTGTTTACAGAAAAACTTGTCCCTATGTGACATTCACGGCTGTACAACTGTCTACTAGTTCAGTGCCACTGCCGACCCATTTGACCTCCTATGCTCTCACTAAATCTAATTTTTATTTTTGTAATTTTCTTCATATTGCTATCCAAGACATGACCTGTAGAGATTCCTCACATTCCGAGTTCCCAATCCAATGTCCAAGTTAGGGCATTGCAAGTCTGAGGTGCTACATCATATTTTGTAAGATGCTTGTTTTGATGGCAGAGAGCCACTGCCCAACCCCAAGAAGGAGATCACCACTTGTTGGCTGTCCAAGACAGCTTATTCAAAACATTTGCAGCCACCCTCCACATCTGAAAGCCTTCTCCCCCATCAACAATATGAGAATGTAACATGCTGTAGGTATAAGGGACCTACTTAAGATGGCCTAAGCAGTGTTTGTCATGAACATTATTTTTATTCAAGATTCAGAAAACCATAAATTTTTCAAAGATCAATGCCCTTCAATTCTTGAAGTAGGCAGTATTAACTTTCTTACTGTTGGAAATCAAATGTCTGTTTTTATCACTTTTCACCTTTCATCTTTCCATAATTCAAGATATCAATGAATTTTGCATTTCTACTCAAACTCCATGTGCGCGCGCGCAAACACACAGACAGAGACTCTGCCAGGCAACGTAAATTTCTGTAATAAGGTACTTGTCTTATGAAGTGAGAAACATAAAACTATGTTTTGTTAAATATGTAGATAGTCCACCTTTCTGAGAACTGATACGGTATTATCGCAACATTCTGCTAACGCTTTCTCATTTGATACACAGAATAACATACCAACATTTATTACCATATAACAAACACTAAATAAAAAACAGAGTTTAAAGAAGCAAGAATCAGTGACATATGAGAGCTGAAAGTGATCAAACAGCTGTTTTGACAACTACAGAGAACCACAGTTTCTCAAGACTATTCTGTTTTGAAGAAATTGCTTGAACTGTGGGTATTTGTAGATCATGAAATACTGGAAGGACGTTTCAGCAAAGTAAAGCTAAATAAAAAATAAACTACTATGATATACAAGAATAATCAGACAACTCTAAACTCACCTAAAATAACTTCAGCTGCATAAAATTTCATCTCATGTTCATTAAACACTCCATGCTGAGATAAGTGATAATGCAAATCCCCGCCATTCATAAGGTCCAGAATGAAGCACAGCTTGTCTGGCGTATGAAATGCGTAGGTCATACAAACTATGAAAGGGCAGTCAACCTGAAAATTCATTAATCATTCCAAACTTTAGCAGTACGATACAATGAAACGGCAAAATGCACGAGTGGAATAAGTTTAATAACGCAACCGTTAAAATAATAAAGTTATATCTACTTTCCTTCAGGTGCTTCAATAACTTCAGCTGCACGGAACTAGCACAAACTACACAGATTAATAATTATACAGGTGAGATTTGAAGCCACTTCTGTATAGTGCTGCTGGTTTAGCATGGTTAGATCTCCTTAAGAGACATGCAAGTACAGTTTACAATGTTGTGAAATTTCATGTTCAATAATAAAATACAGTAATGAACAAAAATAATTCATATGTGATATTGTATGGCATTCTTCAGAGAGGAAATGCCACAGAAAGTTTTGTATTACATTCCATGAGACATGAGCTGGGGCAGGGCAGCAAAAATGAAAGAAATACTGAAAAACATATGTACTGAGTGAAGAAACGCTCGACATCCAGGATCGATTAGAAGCAAGCTTGTGGAAGTCGATATGCCTCCTGGCTCTTCAGTTTGGGTTGGTGAAAAGTTGCTGATGTTAATAGGCTTACAACACAGGAGTTGCACACAGCCTTTTCCTCCAGATTGCAAAGCAAGAATATAATATTGCAGGTGGTTTCAGGAATCAGTATTCTATGACTTCTTGACCCAAAACTTTTTATTTTATTCTGATGAATAATGTTGGTTCACTCCAAGTGGATACGTACACAGCCACAATAACATATACTGGAGCACAGAAATCCCCACACTGTTCATATAGTGGTATTGCACAATTTTAAAGTTGGAATATGGTGCGTAATTAGTGCCCACATTTTTTCAAAAAGCAATCAACTCCAAACATTATATGAGATTCTGTCACACTTCTTCAATCAAATGACTAACAATGAAAGATCGTACAGGCATTTTATGCAAGACAATGCAGCAGCATATCTGCAAGCAATTCTATGGCTGCATTAGATGATGTCTTCAGCAAACAAACTATAAGTCAAGAGTCATAGCCTCAATAATCACCCAATTTAAATCCTTGAGATTTTTATTTGTGGGGACACTAAAGGAAAATGTGTATGTGAATAATCCATGCATACTCTTTGGAAGAACTTCCAGAAAATATTGGGCATCAAATTTCCACTATTCCTGTTTCCAGACACAAATCCTCATAATGAGAGGAAAGCTGAGAGCCAGGGGATCACCACTTTGAAACTATTCTATAAACTATGTTAAGTTAAAACTACAGCGGAAAGGCAGACGATGAATGACTGGCTGCTGTAGAAGGTGCCTGCAAGAACTGTGCCATGCCAGCTACAGTGTCCAGCGTAACTATTAGATGCATACCTTGTACCTCTGTCAGATTTCTTTTATACTTTTTGTCTACACACTGCAGTGACGTATTATCTTCATACCAACATTTGGTGAGTTACTGTAGCTTGTTGCAAGTATCTGACATGTACACAGTGTAATACTAACTTATTATTTTCAAGTTATGATTATGATGTTATAATGGAACACGAAAGTGGACCAACAGTTGTGTGAAATGGGAAGACAGACTGAATTTAAAATGTTTTTGTAGATATGCAACAGCTCGACAATGGGTGGAAGGGACAGCGTAAGTTCATGCACAGACAAAACATGCAAGCAGTGCCAAAGATAGATAATAACGAAGCTATTTATACGTGGAAGATTTTCTCAAGTGTTTTTAAAACATGACTCACCTACAATTGTTAAAAGATCACAAAACAACGTCAATAATATCTCCCTTCTTTTTGAGGCTCCAGATTTTGAAATTAAAAAGTTATTAAAGTTTATATTTTTAAATTTTGAGCACACTGCATGAAGTAGCACATGCACCGGTCCCACCTCAAATGTTTCAAAGGGTACCAAGTTTGTATTATTCTTGGCAAAATATCAATAAATATAGACACTGGCAAACTACTTGCTGCACGAGTGACTGTCATGGGTAGCTTGTAATGGTTGTGGTGGAAGTCTTGGACATGAGTCGCTAAAAACATTTACCTCAGGTTTCATTTCTGGATAGCAGTTCAAGTCATGTAATTGAGTCCATAGTCAAATGTGCTTTGAATTACTAGCAAAATCACTATCAATTTCCTAGAATTGTGACATCACCAACACACCAATACAAATGCAGGCTAATATGATGTCCATACAGCACTTGACAAAAATCATACTCGTTCAAACGCAACTGGATGAGAAAGACTCGTGATATGATTATTTTGACCCTGACTCCACATTAAGAGGCGGTGACCATAAGGAATGTGGTACAGTGTTTGATTCAATAATATATTTAAGTCGCTTGAATTGATGCACCATCAAGTGTCTACTAAGGGCAAAGTTTTTAAATAATGAACTTACCCCTGTACTGACTAGTGACAACATAATCCTCTCATTAAGGGCCAGAGTTTCACCCTGCTTCATTTTGATCCGCTTCTTGTCCAGACATTTCATGGCATACATCTTGCCCGTGTCTGCTTTCCGACAACCGTACACTTCTCCAAAACCCCCACGCCCAATGATCCGATGAACACTGAAGTCATTCATTGTTAACTGCAACATCATCAAGAAATTAGTTTGCTAAATCAAGCCCATGAGAAAGCAAGGGCCAAGACATGTCATTGTGCACACGCATTACAAGTTCTTCAGGCATTTAGTTTCTAAGGAGATGGATGTCCTCATTTCAACTATTTCCCTTACCATTGTGTAATTGGTACTGACAACTTTAGGACCAGATCTGGACTAAGGGGACTCTAAAAATTAAAAGAAAAAGCCATTCTACAAGAAGTAGAAGTTGTTTTGTCTGTGCCATTTGATTACAAAACCCTGATCAGGCTGGGGGGGGGGGGGGGGGGGGG
>NW_019059618.1:591003-605066 GCF_000696155.1 Zootermopsis nevadensis
AAATACCCAGTGTACATAAGAAAGGTGTAACTTATGTAGCACTTTCAGTACTGCCTTCAAACAGGAACTAAAATTATACACCCTGAAAATCATTCTCGGTGATAACAAGTTCAATGTCAAAACTGGCTGCTATTTGAAACACAAGACAGGGCTTGCTTACCTTTACCTTTTTAGAAAGAACAGTTAAGTAAGCCCTTTGCAGAATAGTGTATTTTTTTTATCCACACTATGTGCATATTCTAGAGACGACCTTCCTTCCAGTTTCTACTTTTTCAATTGTATTCAAGACTTTAGTTAGTGACATACTCAAATAATTAAATGTTCTTATTGGCTGTAGTATGATTTCAAAATATTACTTAATTACAGCTACGTCCCACTGTCAAATCACTTCCTTGCTTGCTGACTCAGACTCTCAATAAAACATGAGCATTATAAATCCATGATCCACTTTGTGTGAGGACAACTTCTGAGGTAGTTAGACAGCTGGTAGATTACCTCTTTACACCTAAATCTTGTGTGAGGCCTTAACAAACACCTTCCTTGTAGAGAAGAATGACCGCATGTTGAACAGTTGCTCCATTAGCAGATAGATGCACCTAGAAATGAGGGGGACTGGTTTTCACCTTCCAGACCTTTGAATTCTGGCCAGTTTTATTCTCCTCACTTCCTGTCATTCAAAATTACCTCACTGAAATTTCATACTGGCCTCAGTCAGGGACCTAATACAAGAGAGGGGGGAGGGTGCCTCAACCACAGACCATCCCATGGGGACGTCCAACTCCTTCCACCAGCCAGCCAACCAACCAACCTCACTCGACATATGACACAGTGAATACTGACATTCACAATGAAGAAAAGTATGGTGCTGCATGTGCTCTGCGAAACACAAAGAAGTGAGAATAATATTCAAGTGCGATGAGGTTGCTTCGTTGATAACCACATCTCAAAGAAACTGTGGACTTTTATCACTCTCACTAGAAAGGAGTAAGAATGCAATAATGGTATTCAAACTTGTTGTGCAGCAATAACCCACTGCAATAATTTTGGAAAATTACATTTAACTTGATGTGTGGCCATGAGAACGAACTGCCCAGAGACCAGGCACTAATCACATCGAGACATCAGCCGCTACCACGCAACGGCAGCTTCGAGACATAACTAGTTCATACCACAGCAGAAGAGACCATGGCAGCACAGATATTTTGGTTCACATTAGCAATTGCTGGGTACTACAAATAAAAATAATACACTCCTCTCGCATCTTCCGTGACACCAAATTAACCAATGAGAGTGAAGGGTATCGGCAAATAATAGCATTTAGAACTGCTGGTGTCTTTTCTTGATGACCATGTATAAACTGCAGTGTTAGCAAAGCAAACTGATTGTGGGGCCACCGTATGCCCCTCAGATGCAATGCTCGCAGAACCTTATCCCAGAATTGATGATCTTATTATGAGAAACAATACTTGCATTAAGAAACCGTTGACTCTGATCACCAGTGATAGCCTACCAGTACAAAGAGTTGGTGTAGTTAACTTGAGAGCACTTTAGTATAATGGTGCTGTGGTGATAACCCACAGTTCAACAGTACTGGGTGGTAGCACTGGATCCAAGTCTCCCTTACCATCATTTTGGTCACAAAACGTTCAGTACCCACTGTTGTAAAAGGGTGTTTCAACAATGATCTCACTTTCCATGTTGAAACAATGTGTCCGAAACCTAGATGCTAGGAAAATCTGGCAGACGGACATGAACGGGCCCATACGGCATGAAGAACATCTACAAATGGGTATAGTATTTTGCCCAAGTCTATGTGGGTTCTCCAATGTGAAGTTAGGTTAGTTCAGGTAATTTTAGTTGCCTTGGGAACCTGCATGAGGAGGAAACTGGGAGGTATCTGATGTGTGGCTTGAGGTTGAAAAGGAGATGTGCACTGGGCAAATGCCAGTTTTTTGTGATGTAGGGTGTGCAACCATCAGTGGGAGCACATCCCCATGTGGGGTGTGGCAACTTGTCGGGGAAGAACCCCTCGGTGATGGCTCTGTGGGGCAGAGGCAAAACAGAAGCTGATGCACCATGAGATGGGGAACCCTGGTTGGGGCAAAGCCCCCTATGGATTAGGCTGGTTTGGGAAGTTTTAGGTTAGGTGCATTTAGAATTCAAAATATTCAAAGAACACGTAAAAACTGTAAATTCCTGTATAAATTAAACCTTTCCAGACTTGTTTCAAACAAGACTTGAGACAATTTAAGATGATGGTGCAAGAAACATGAACAAAAAGAACTCTGCAATTATAATATTTGCTGCTTAGGAAGCATTTCATTTGTGTGGTATATACATATTTTACAGCAGTTCTGAAGTGAGGGGAAAAGAGGGTAAAAAATTGCAGAATACATTCTTACCTGAATATTTAATTCTAAATTCTTCCACTGACAGAACCTTGTATATTTATCACTGTAAAGAGAAAGTAACAATATATGAATAAACACAGTATTAAGAAACAGTAAAATGCTTGATGAACATATAAACAGTATCTGAAAATCATAAGTTCTTGAAATCTGAGAATTATTAATTTATTTTTTCACACACACTTTAATTTCTGAATCCAGAAAGATACTGTACCATACAAAAACAACCAGGTCAATATTTTTAAAACAAAATTAAAGAAATGCTATAATGCCATAAAATACAGCCATTTCTCCTATAATGCAAGTTACATTCCTGGATAAAAATGTGTTATGAAAAAATCATGGTATCATGTTTTATTAATATGCACCAAAAAACGTTAGTGTTAACCCGCACAAAAATATTGACACCTTTCTGACAGTGTAAGTGGTAGTCAAAAGAATTCAGCATTAGAATATTCGATGCCAATTCAAAATGACCGGAGCCCTTTTCATACCTGCGTTTATGGTTTACTTCTCTGAATTCTTTTATGTACTTTATTTCGATCACGTTATGTCTAACATGCACCTGTGTTATGGAAACAGCTTTCTCTTATAAATCATTTGTGTTATAACCAATATGCATAATGAAAACACATTATGGGAGAAAAGACTACACAGTTAAAAACCAGTTTATTTTCTCATAAGCTCACATGTTCATTGATACTGCTCTACTCTGTACGGAAGAAATTATAAACGTATGTGCATGGGATGCGTATGGATTGTTAAAGATTCCACTTCACAATGACGATGAACATTCAAAGTTTCATTCAACATCTGTACTACATATAAATTTTCTGCATGCACAACTGTATTTCAACATCAAGCCTGAGCACTGCAATTATAAAATAATTTAATTCTCACAAATATTACACCAATTACTTCTGCTAAACTACGAAAAAGTCCCAGAATCAAAGGCTACAAAATAAACGTTAGTGAGATCACTGCATACAAATGATCTACCAGATGGTTTGCACTTACAAAACTAAAACTTTCTGCTGGAACAGGGTGAGATAAAATGGCTATGCATTTCATGTGACTGTACATTCCTGAATTAAACCTTGAACAGTACGTTCTTATGCCTTGACTTTGTAACAGAATCAACTGTTCCTATTTGCAACATTTGTGAACTGAAACTTACCTATCTCCTCACTAAAACACAATTCCTCAGGAATTAGAAATTAAAAGATGTTAACATTTAAAAAACCATAAGTTCACATACAAGGCCACAGATAACATGACAGAAAGCACAGGATCTTGTCACACAGCATTTGATTAGCCTTGCAAGTGTAAATATTATACGCAATGTCCCACAATAGGCCACCCACAGCTTAAGGATGTCTTCAGGCCCCAATGTGACTCAGATAAACATGTCCAGAAGTCAACTGTTTGGGAGATAATGGGAATTTTAACAAACCAGGTTGTACACAGAATAATTGTATGAATAATTTACATTTTATTGAATTTATCAAATTTAACAAAGACAAATTATATATATAATTTAAATTTTATGCAGTTATTGCTAATGTCCACACCAATAAGGGAAGTGCATGAAAAAACCTTCCTGTTTATTTATGAACATTGTGGTGCTTTGTCAGATGTTAGAACAGACCTCAGACGAGGAAGT
The DNA here is from genome assembly GCF_000696155.1 of Zootermopsis nevadensis. Next base: position 595,075 of record NW_019059618.1, read on the forward strand.
TTATCATTCCCTCTGTGAGCAAAAGCATCCATTATGGGCCTCGTGCTCGACTTCACTACATATACCACGAATGTCGCACATCCCAAAGATTGCAGTGCCATCCAAACGAGTTAGTCAAGTGGCCTTGGTGGCCAAGCAGCGAGACCCCACTACACAGTCTAACACTTCTGAATGTTTGCTGAGAAATTTCCTTTTTTTGGGGAATTCTGATGCACAAATGGAAAGACATCACTGCTTGAATCAATGCAATTCCGTAAGCCCATATCTTCAAAACAACTGAATTTCACACACGTTTATGTGTCTGTTTTGAATGGAACTGAGCCCAAAAAATTTCCTTGAGCAAAATACATCCTGCTGACTTAAACTCAGACAGAAGGAGAATATGGTTGTATCTGCTCTAAAAAAATTATTATAATTATTGCCACAGTAATGGTGTTCAGGGTTATTTTACCTAATTGGTTATGTTTGTATATGTGTGCATTACAGTCAAATTTCTGTAACTGTTGACTGATCATAAAAAAATAAGTTCAACAACTATCATGGCCCAAAGCCTCTTTCCAGCCTGTGTACTCGACTGTCATTTTTGTCAAAAGTGGAAGTTCAATAGTTCCTTCAGAGGCAGAAAGGGACACCAACAGCCATTTGAGCAGCTCCCCCTTTGATTTCATTTTTAAATTAAAGGGCAGCAGCCTACAGTTGCCAATGGTATCTATTAATACTGGAAATTAATATATTATGTGTTCAGATCAAAAATTTAAAATGTGCCTACCAGACAGGTAATAATAAAAGGGTGACACCATGAAAACTTATCAGCAGTGTGAACATCCTTAATGCAGTAAATGAGAAAAACCTGATTTTTAAATTCCCCAACAAAAGCATAAAATATTTGGAGTTGCCTTTCCACCAGTGCTCTCCTAAGCGGTTTGTACAGGATTATGATACATTAAATATTTTTATATTCATCTTAAACAACCTTGCAGTGAAACATTAGTACCAACAGCTAAGACAACTAAACTTTTTAAACATGTCACATATCCAAAATAGGAGTCCTGCAGGAAATTCTGACATCAGGTAAATAACAAAAGAAGCCTGTCTGAATTTACTTTGCGAGGATTCTTCTTCTAGTGATGCGTCAGTATCACAAAACTGTTGTTTCAAGTCACTAACCTTGGTTACTAATGAATGGACACAGACAGCTTTCTGTAATCACTTACAACCAAGTGGTAACTATATGCACCACCCAATTTAACAATCAATAAAAATGCACTTTTCCTGTCACCTGTATTAATGAGTCTCACAGCTGCCAGAAGCCCTCATGCAATATTGTCTTAAATTAAACCACTTGCCAACTTAGAAAGAATTTTTGCTTACTTTCAAGTGACAGTAATGTAACTTTTCCAGGCAATTACTTGGTTCAAAATAATCTGTAATATCACTATATATATATATGAAGTTAACAAGATTTCTTCTGATCTTCTTAGCCTTCAGTACCTAACAAGATTTTAGTATATTAGTCCCACAAACTGCAATCTCTCACCTAAACTACCCCAGGTGTTAAGGTGTTTGCGCTCCTGATAATTATTACCTTCATTCTCACCTTTCTAAAAACTTCTTGAAAGGTACACCTCTAAGATGATTATAAATCTCTTCGATGTATGGCTACAAACAGATAAACATGAGTAGATCAATTACATTATGAAAAAATAATATAATGTATATCACAGTGAAAACACATTTATACAATCTGCTTCCAATTTGCACTTACCTCAAATAAATTAACTGGAATTTCATTCTTCATTAAATACTTTTGTACATGAAGCACTGCTTCTTTTGAATAATCCTATAAAAACAGCAAAATTCAGGTGTAGAAACTGTCCTTGAAATAAACTAAATATGTGTGGTATACAGCTTCTGTAAAGAAGTAACCACCAATTCACAGTCTTCCTAAAAGTATGCACACTGGGAAAAAGAATCAACGAGAAAATTACAAAGAATCACAGGCATTTCACATACTTAACATTACATTAAAGCATAATTGCCTGGTTCATAAAATATATTAATTACAGAAAGTAATTATGCTATTTCCATTATTTGAAGCTTTTGGGGCGACGTAACTCAATAAAATCTTCTCGGGCGATCAGCAGCGTCAAATGGTTCAGGGTTCTCGTGATGAGGACGGAGATGGTTCCTGAAATGTCAGTTTCCTCTTTTAACCATTTGCCGCGGCTGATTGCCCAAGAAGATTTTACTGAAAATGGAATTTGTGTTTCAATTTGGAAGAAAAGCAAATTACTCTTTTTCATCACCAGTCAGACTTTTCTCTGATGCACTTTCCAGGAAGAAACTGTGTCAGAAAAGCCCTTGAAGGTACATGCATTCAATATTTTAACTGGAAGACCTAAAATAAGTTTTTACATTGTCACATGGAGGCAGTCACCACATTTCTGCATGTGACTCCAGAATATGCATTGCACTACGGACACTCAACCCCACTGAACGATCAAGCAGTAGAAAGTTATCAACACCACAGTCCTGTCTCAATATCTTCTTTGAGCTGTTGAAGTGCATAATCAAACTCTTCCTATCAGTGACTGTGTTGCCAGATCAGACCAGTCTTCTGGACACTCAAATGAAAATGCAGAAGGTCTGAAATCTTCTTCACAGCACAAATCACCGTGACAGCTTTTCTGTTTTGTAAGCAACTTTATCAACAGCAAAACCAGCAGCGTGGAATATCACACGTTATGCCCATTTCCTGGATTTGACAGCAGATCAAGATGTCATCAGAAAGACTGGCCCCACCTATAGCTTGATTATGCAATTTTAAGTTCACAAACTCCGACATATTTCTTATTCCAGTGTTCAACCCGATCAATAGATTCTTTAACCACGAAGTTTCATCCAAGGACAACAATTCTGTTATCAACCCATTCTATGAGGATGATATCATTTTTTTCAGAATATCCACTGTTTCGCCTGTTTGCCTGGCATTAGTGGAACATCTGCACATCTGCTGATCCTAGCAGCACAAATGCAATCCTACCTGAAGGCTTGAAAATTCTGTATCAAGAAACAAACTGCCAAAAAATAAATTCTGGCCCTTTTCAGTTTTGACTTATTATCTAAATTAAGATTATCTGGTGAACGTTGATCAACTACTTACAGTGATTAAATTTCATTGCTGCTCATTCATACATAAAGAGAAACGCTTCCCCCAGTACATTACAAGGCAATATGGCTCTAAATCAACATCAGCAGAATATAAAACAACTCAGTCAGAAAGTTCCTCAAAATTTGGTTTCGTATTTCTCTCAGCACACTTCAAGACAATATGATTGTACGTGAACATCTCCCTCAGCGGACTAGGACGCCACAGGGTTCCAAAGAAACAACTGTCAGGACAATAATATGAGTGAACCTTATTTCTAAAAGAACGAGCGAACAAGCACAACTTTAAAATAACAATGCTGACTGGTTTTCATAAATTTTAACAGGATGCAACCATCCCAATTACCACTTTAATGCAACAGATTAAAATACGATAATTTTAATTTTCAAGTTTTAAGATTAAAAAGCATTAAAATGAGCATACTTATATGATGTAAAGGATGAATTTTTATCCAAATGTAAAACCACTGAAGATGGCATCATGAGGACTGAATTGTATGTGTCTATTTAGAATGACAAATGACAAAAAGCCACTAATATGTGAAATGAATGTTTTTGTCAGAAGGTTTCACGAAACCACTGTTCTAGAGGAGTATGTCCCGCAGCTCACTTCAAGACAATAAAATTTATTGATGAATATCTCTATCAGCAGATTACATACACTTCCATAAAAACACAAGTGCCAGATGGGCCCCCAAACTGTGGCTCTACAGAGGTACTCCCCATAGCACACTAAACAGATTTCGCAGAGAAGATTTCCATTGGCAGGTTCTACACAACCATCTTAAAGACAAGGCATCAAACAAACGAAGATCCTTCTGACAGGGACAAAGCTGCTTACGTGCGAATGCGACAAAAGCTCCTTCATGATGAAGTTGTCGTATATTTCTCGTGCCTGTTTCCGCCTGTCCTCCGCACACTCTAGCTTCTCAAACTGCTTGATCTGCAACAAATTACATTAAACACTCTGTTACACTTGCAGTTGACAGAGCTTCCCCACAGCAAGATGCTTGAACAGTGCCCTGGTAATAATAAATATACTAAAACCTGCTTAAAGAGGAATACCAAATGCCATAGACACATTTCCACTTAATACAGGTTTTTCTACATAAAATACTGCACAGTGCATACCTCATGTGTTTGTAGCCCACAGCGCAGAACGGCAATACATATTTTCTTTTTTATTTCTCTCAATTTTTTCAGTGTTCCATTTAAGTTCTTTGTCTACAGCCCAACATGGCTTCCTACATCTGCAAGCAGCCTTCCTTCTCATCCAGGTCTAATTCCACATTTTAGAAAATTATATGAACAGAAAATAATAAATATTAGAGAAGACCAGTTTCCAAAAGTCTTGACTTCACTTTCCATGCAAAGCAGTTTCATTACATTCACACTTTCACTGCAGTAAAAACGCTGTCGCACACAAGTTCCGGCGTATTTATTTGGGTCCATACTAACATTATTTAATGTCATATCAGATTTGTGTTCTGAATATTACAGCCACATAACAGCATACGGGCATATACAAATTAAGAGCTGAATAAGGCAAGACGCAAGATACGATGAAAATGGTGGCTCCACGAAGAAATGTACACGTTAAGAACTCAAAGAAGGAAATAGTACGTTACTTAACTGGCGCTGAAAAGCTTTCCCTCCACTGTTGTTAAGTTTGTTTATTCCTTCCATTACTTATCTACATGTTCTTAACCGCACTGCTTACCATCACTGAATGGGAGAACAAATGTAAATGAGTTGGGAAGAATCTAGCAAGGAAGCCTGAAGGGAAAATTTCAGGTTAAAGCAGCCTATCTACAGGCAACGTATGAAACCTGGGAACGATGCAAAATGTAGCTAACATTCAGTGCACCTAAGAATACAGCAAGGCCTTAATGCGCAAATAATGAACTCTGGAAAAATGCATGCTTTCACCAATTACTGAACATCAAATTTTTTTTTTGGTTATTTCCAAATATATTTAGGTTAAATGACCAATCACTTAATTAAATTTATGAATAAACTTCAATAGTTTCTAAAACTCAACTTGTACTTAACCAACAGATGGTTCAGCTGCAGAGGGCGCATCGCCAAGGTGACGTAAGATTCGTATATGAAACGCCAAAGTTTGAATTCCGAAACCTAAACAGAGCACGTCCGTAAATTTCTACGAGAAGAAGCCAGCCATTTTCGGTGCCACCTGTTATTAATCGCTGGTATTTCCTGAAGAGCGCCGGCCGGGAACGAAATAACTTCCTGGAAAAAATTTTACTTCAACAAGCGCGAGTAAACTGGACGGCGGAAGTGAACTGGGCAGACCCACCACAAACAACACAGTGCATGCAACGTGACAAAAGAACGACATCGCGATGCGAAACTTCCCACGAAGGAAGGAAACGAGCGGTCTTCAAAAAATTCATCAATTCGGCAGGAAGAAACCGGATTATGACGTCATCACAGTCTGTTACGTAAATACAGCCTCAAGCGTTCAGAACTCTGCGTGTGGTTAGTCAAGACGTCGTGTGAAGAGCAGGAAACCTAATAAAATCAAACAAATAAGCGTTTAACGAAGTCCGCTAGATACAATGGCCATTTCTCACAGTTTTCTCTTGCACCGTAGAATTTGCTGGACAGAACGAACTCTTCACATTTCTGAACATTCCGCCTTTTTTTTAAGAAACAGCGCCGATTCAAAAGTGACGCATTCTTGCACGCGTTACGTTTTCAGGCGCTAGATACGCACACGCACGCTTCAACATTTCACCAACGACGAGAACAGAAAGTGGTGCACCCGCGTCTCTGCAAAGAACACGGCGAATGCCAGCAAACGATCCAGTGCCAGGTCACGAATGTGGTGGGTTGCGGGCACATCCACAACTTCCTGACACACCGCACACGGAGTCCGTCGAATTGCATCCTTAACACCCGCCGTTCTTGCGGATAGCTGGAATTAGGCCCACGTTCCAGAGTCGTTGGCAGTGTCCGCTCGTAGCAAAAAGATCTGCACTGGTAAAACGTGTTTGTCGCTGTGCAAAGTTAAAGCGGCCCTCGATATTCGGCAACGAATCGGGGGAGGAGGAAAACACGCAAAGGGGGCAGAATTTGTCGTGATGCCAAGAAGATGCTCGGGAGTGGTCAGTCTGCAACTCATCAGACTGGTCTTAGAGCGGGCGAGCAGAGAAAGCTGTCCAAGACACACAACAAAGAAAGCGATCTAGAGAGGCCAAACAGATGTCACTAGCGCAGAAACGTCGTCTGTTCCAGTTCCGACTCTGGACGGCCAGGACACTACGTTACACGCGGCTCTGTCCTACTACAGCAGCCGCCAGCACATTCCACGCTTCCAGGCCACAAAAGGACTTCACCCCCGCCGCGCACATCGAAAATACGCGAATCGGGGAACGTGTAATACGACGGCGGACCTTCTTAGCCCCACCCCCCTCCTGTGACGAAAATGTGGGGCGAATCAATCAGTGAAACTGCGCGCGAAGCAGAGCGCCTGCGCAGCAGCTTCCACCGTGTCGGGGTCAGGATACTCCTCGCAAGACACTGAAAGAGCGCGCATGCGAAAACGCGTTTTACGACGGCCACTTCGCGGCGCTGACATGAGGCGAGCGGCATCGACGAACATGTTCAACGGCGAAAGCTGTTGTCCGAAGAACGCGACCTTCGCCGCGTGGAACGTGAGATCGCGCCCTCAAAATCCAGCGTTGCATAAAACTGAGTGTATCGACAGAAGAGAATTGGGAATTGGGGCTTTCTTAGAAACAGGCCGAAAGAAAAGTTTGGCGTGTCACTGGGATCTGTCTTCAAGCACTTTTAGCATCGTTTGTGATTTCCAACTTGTATTTGCGAGGGAAAACACTCGTAGTTCGCTCTTTGTAGCGGGAAGAACGGCTCGCAATTTCTCGGCTACTGAGCTGGTTTTATCGGTAAAGCTTCCGACCGGCTTACGGCGACGTTATAAATCGAAGACCCATGAAGTACTTAGACAGACGAATTTCCAACAGGCAACAAGTTGTGTAATCACGAAAAACGAGCAGCTGTAGGGGGCGCAGGGAGTATTCGATCTGCACAATGAATTACACAGGGCACCATCTTTAAAAATGTAAGTGCGATGACTGTGTTCCTGACAGCAAACACGAAAATGCAAAACAGGGTCCAAGGCAGGTGAGAGATGGATTAAAAAGAGGAGTTTCTTTTCTTTGTCAATATCCTTTGTTGTAATTTGGCACGTGATTTGTGAACGTATCTTTTCCGGTTATAATCGAGCTTTGCTGTGCGCGTTTCGGTATTTGTTTTACTGTAATCTGGGGTAAACTTTTGGTCATAACATTTGTGGCGGTCTGATGTTTCCTGAAGAAATAGCAGCCCGCTGCACCCACCGTTCGACGAAGCGGGCGCGAAAACCTCAGATCCTACTGTGCCCATTTCGGCAGAAGATTTCCGTTCAGCCAATCGCGGACACCGTGGGCCGTTCTTTCCAAGCCCTCCTGCAGGACTTCTCTGGAATCCGAATGCTTTCCGCCAGCCTTTGATGCGATAAACTGACGACCAGTTTCGAGACGGGGCCCCGAACGTCCGAGTCTTTCTACTTCCAGACTTTCTCTCACTCAGCGCGCTCTGATTTCCCACTTCCGCTGGTCACTAGCCACGTTATCAGCCTGTAAAGAGACCACCGGGTAAGCAGGCAAGAAAAAGTCGAGCATCTACGACGGCTTCCTGCGGCGATGAAGCCAGGAGATCGGCGAGGCCGAAGTAATCGATAAGAAATTTTTTTGCACGGATTCGCGCGTACTAATTTTTGAAGCGACAGGTTCGTGATGTGAAAAAATGGTGGCCGACACTGGAGAGCCACAGCAAACGTGGCCAAGAGACGATAACACAGCTGTTTGGTCTGGAGGACTGCGCGAATTTCAACATCGATTTTGCTTCACACGAAACTCGAATCAAAATGGGTCGAGATTCCGGGTTTTCCGCTACACAAAAAACAGGACCTCACTGTGACGCAGCGTAAATATTTACGGAGCCACAAACAAAATGCCCGACCCTAAGAGGCATTTCTTTCGAGAGCAGCTGCTGCCACCTGGATGCATGACGGCAAGTATCGATCGACTAGTCCGAGGCTCTAGTCAGGGGTGTCCCAACCAAACAACGCGTCTTCTGACCCCACAGAGCGGAAGACCCAGTGGACAATCCCAGTCTTCAGAGACACGCAATTTCTCGGTGTTCTAACGCCGATACCGAAACGCGTGTTTACCCCGAAAGAGGTAGGCACATGAAGAAGTTTAGTTCTAAACAAGTCCGTGAGGCTCCACGGCCGAAATAAGAAAGAATCTGAATAATTTCTTTGGATACTTACGCAGGTCCTCGTGTAATTTGTGAAATTTGGCTTTCAAGTGGAGGGAACCAAAATTTATTTCGCCGTCCGCGCGCGCCAGCCCTCATGACGGAAGGCGTCGTCTTCCAGCACGAACCAGCGAACCAGAAAGCCCCAAGCAACTGAGAATTCTAAGTTCCTACAAAATGGCAGACGAACATCTACGAGTATCGACCCTAGAGCCTTCTACTACAATGACGCAGACTGATCTTCGAAGAAGAAGAAGAAGAAGAAGAATAAGCACGCGTGTTCTAGTGTTTTCATCGGTTTCTGTGATTTTAAGATCATTTGGTGTTTAGAGTGAAATAAGTAAAATAAAACACAAACAGAACACGAACGTCCTCCTCGCTCCGGCCAACCGCCCGCCACCTGAGCGGTCCTTGGGAGGAAGAGGCGGGTGGACGGTCTTCGTGCGTCACTGAATGCGGGTTTCTTTCGCCTCTTCGTCGTTCATTTACTTTTCCCCTCCAGACCGACACTCGGAGCAGAAATTCAACTTCCTGGCACGCGGATGCCAGCGTCTCCCGGAAAATCGTGACCGCCGCGAAAACCTCGCGTTAACGGCGGGGCTCCAGGATTTCCTGACACTGGAGGCAGAGAACGTCTTCAACGCGAACGTCAAAGTGTAACCCCACAGCCACCGGACGGATCTGGATGAAATTTGGTACTGACGTTACGCGATCGTGTTTGCCCTAAGATCGAAGTCTTCAGACTTTCCACGACCGAAGGCGGACGAAGAAACTTGTGAGGTGCATTTGCAACATTTTCTAAAAACACAAAAATGCTTTCTATATCGGGAAATAACAACATGGCGGCCCCGTGAGTCATCGTCGATTTGCGCTCTTAAAGACGCGTCATTTGCATAGTTCGAAGGCAAAGTCGTCCGCGAGTCCAGGGGGACCGCACCACCGACCACGGCGTCTTCGTCTTCTGACTAGCGACTCTGCGCTGTTTCTGGTGCGTCTTACCTTCCATAATCTGTCCTGAGCTGGGCCCGTGCCAGCAAAGGGGCGAAGTTCCACTCTCTCCGAAATACGAGAGGCCTTAGAGCGTCTTGAAGTTTTCGAAACGCTGGTCTGGAGTCCGTCTTCGGGAAGCCAAGAGTTAGCACGCAAACTAATCGCGATTTGTTCCATTTCCAAGGTCGTCGACTTCAGACACCGCCCTTAGGCTTAATCATACGGATTAGATTCGAACGCCCCGCACCCCCACTTCTCGCTACGCCACACGTAAACAGAGCTCGTCCGTGTAATGTCCTCAGACCACTTCGTTTTAATTCACATCGCAAATTCATCCAATTTTCCTTTCATATCCCCACGAAAGACGAAAACACGCACGCATTTGTTTATGATTGTACAAAAGTTCTTCGCCTGAAATCACCGGCCGCGTATTTAAAGAGCAGGACGCAGACGAACTTCGAGTCCTTGCAGCAGCAGACTGGGGACGCGCC
>NW_019059618.1:605096-615819 GCF_000696155.1 Zootermopsis nevadensis
CGCCCTCGGTTCGCTTTGTGGCTGTCGACGGCTCTTCGTTCTGATGGAAATTTAAAAAGCAATGCTGACAAAGCTCCCCCTTCTTTGAGACCACTTATGTACCGGACAAATGTTTCAACTACACGTGGGCCCTTTTAAAATAATGAAAAAAATAAACAAATACAAGAAGAACTTCCGAAAAGGCAAGCGTACCTAGGCGGCGCTAGTGTCGGCCAACGACCCTGAGCAGGTGGAACGTAACCCCGGCGTAAATCGGGGCCCACGTGTGATTTAATCCGTACACCGAATTCAATGAGAGACTCTCTCCTTACTGAATCCGACGTCTTCTGAAAGACTTTGTATTTGATACCCACTTCCTCACTCACCTCCTCGTAGAATCTGAGCTGGGGGACGGGTTCTTCGGCCATCGTCTCGCAGAAGTCCTTGAACAACAGATAACCTGAAACAAGAAGAAGCCCTCAGACAGAGGCAGGCCACGTATTTCCGTAAAATAAATTACTTACACTGTCGATTTTCTCCAACTACGACAGTAAATACTAAGTTGGCATAAAGGAGGTTCCTTGCGACGGTTGGAAGGATGTGGCATTCTGAACTACGTACCCTCCTCGTTTTTAGCAGCTCAGCGCCTGCGCCGCGGCCCGCATTGGATGGAGCCGTCTCTGATCCAAAGAACACGCAGTAAACCAGCGTAAATGTAATTTCACTAAAAGTAAACTGTTTATCGTGCAGGCACGCAGGGCTCCGGGACGTTACCGGAAGATGCGACTTGCAAATACCGAGGCGGGTCATCGTGCACAAGCCCGACACCGTAAAGAAATGACGGATGTAAGCGACAGACAAACATTCTTCACCAACTCTAAAAATACCCACTTATATCCGGATGAAAGGGGTCGGACTCCGTTGCCTCGCCGCTGGCAATCGCCGACAGTTACGCGCGCGGCTCCCGGCAGGAACCGCGTCGGTCTCCGCCCAGCGCTAACAGCAACTGCCGATAAACTCATTCACACAGCAGCGCACCTGAGCGTACAAGCGCGTTAATTACTCGTTACTATGGAGTGAGTGTGGACATGATTCGATAGCGCCGAAGGGCGTGTGAGAAAATTTCGTCACAAATTTACCGACATCAGAGTTCAAGGCATAAAAGGTAACACGGAGGTCCACTCGGTCACTTGCCGTGGAGGAACCTAAGAAAGACACACACACAACAGAAATGACGAGCGCCTTGCGCAAGAGAACGGCATCCCGAAATTGTCAGCTGCCAAAGCGACGAAGCCGTAAATTTGAAGCTATTTAAATTGTGCGTGCATAGGGACACCATTTTCAGTCCCTCTTATAAAACGGCGAGCTCGTCTGACTTGTATCGGGAAAATCTTTAATCGTTTGGCGGGCAGTCAAGCGGGTCCTGCCGAGAGCAGGGAATTGACACTTGCGTGCAATTGTCACCGAAAGCATTCGCAATAAATCCAATGTTATTGCCTCAAAATGATAGCAGTATGGGACGAAACGCGTGTTGGAGGAATGGACGGACGGCCTGCGTTGTTATGTTCGTGCAGTGACACCTCCGCCACTCATCCCGTGATAAAAATATTCAACTGAATCAACCAGAATTTAATTAACGACACAAGCTCACCGATTCCAAAAGACCTTCCTTTCGAAACTCGACAATGCTAATTTAGTTTATACAGTCAGTTGTACCAATATCGGGTGCCGAACTCACAGTCGTCGTTAGCATCTGACCCGCGGACACAGCACGAGCCACCGCAAAGGCCGCGTGACACGACGGCCCGCCCCAACATTTTGACTCAACTGACGTAGCTCAGAAAATCCGCAATTCTATTTAAGCGTGAGTCACGCGTCATTGCACCTTCGACACATAACGAACGAGAGTTAGGGCGGTATCGCACTAGGATGCCAACGGGAGGCCATGCCATGGCGCAGCTGCCAGCATCTCGGCCAAACTCAATGCATTAATTTAGTAGTCATATATCGCACCTGGCAACCGTCTGGCAGCGCTTCCAACCAAGATGCCAAGTTCAATTGCTACTGGCATCGCTGCCAAGGCCAAATCAACATCACACGACAATATGTGGCCAGTCCATTGACGTCCGTGCGTGAATGTGCTTGTGTGTATTTCTGTTTCTTCCAAACGTGGATAATTTCGACACCGAAAGATTGATAATTGAAATTCAGTCCCGACCATCACTACGGGATTCATCTGCTATTGAATACGCAAACCGGGACTTGAAAAAAGGAAACTGGGAAGAACTTGTGGAAATATTTGGAGGAGATTTATTTACAGTAGAAAAGAAAGAATTAGCTAAGAAGTGTTTCTATGGCTTTATTTGTGGGGCCGCTTTCCAATATGGCAACTTGATTTTTAAGTTTTTTTGTTTAGTAATCTATATATCTATCTACATATCACAAATAATGTGAATTAAGAAGAAACCTGCTTTTATAATGTTTTATTAAATAAAGTCTGTTCATGTAATATTACATGTGATTTGCAAGAACTGAAATGTTTCAAATTCAATAATGGTATGGACTTGCAAAGTGTGCGTATGGAGAATTTTTCTTACTTATTTCTTTGTTACAGAATTGAAATTCACTCCAGGTATGTAGTTTTGATAACGGTAAATCTCATTTTCTCAAAAGTGATAAGAGTGGACATTTCTCCTTGCTAATAGGCCTTCATTTCGTGATCTCATAATGCTGATCCATCTGTTCGCTCGACTGGCGTCGAAAGCTGGCAGCTGGACGCCATGGCATCGCTGTTGGTGTCGCTGCCATGGCATCTTAGTGCGACCAGCCACAAGCACAGGAACTTACAATTCCTTAGTTATTGACTGAACTAATTTGTTCACGTGCTTTACGACAGCCACTCGTGAAACAATAAAAATCACGCCACTGCTTTCCAAACTCTTCCCTTCATTACCCAAAACCTCCTTTTACCCACCAACTGCAGAGAAGCAAACAAATTTGATGCGATGTCTTTGTTTTTAAACCTCAGCCACAAAAAAATTGGTAATTATTCACCATGAATGAGTGCAACGCCACTGCAAAATTGGGAGCAATTGGAGACAGAGCATACCTCACGCCGTACTCGGGATTCTGTGCTCTTTATGAAGACAAGAGCGGAAAATCCTACTCCACACATGCGGGTGTGTCGTTACCCAAAGAAAAACACTTTTACCCAGATTTAGGAAGCACTGCTGTATATGGAGGCTGCAACGACTTCTGAAACGTCGGTAAAGTTCTACCTGATTAGAAGACAGCGATCTTCGAGTGAAAGAGATAATATTAAATAAATTTAAATTAAACTGAGATTCGTGCCATTATCAAGACAACAATTTTGCGCCGAATGCAAATTTTTGGGAACGCTAAAAATACTACGAGGCGTCGGCAAACAAAAGGCACTGAGAAATACGTCCAGATTCACAAACATCGCTCTTAAAAAATATTAGAATCGCTGGGCACGGAGACGAAAGCGTTCCTGAGATACGAACGAAGAAGGTTTGTGAGTGGCCACGTCGAAAGTCAGAATCGGTTCGTCCTCGAGTAATAAAACAGAGGGAATGTGAAATTAAGGAAGGCACAAATGATTATGAATGGAAAATTAAAATGCTTTGGAAACATTACTCAGAAGATAAGTAAGTCTGGAAACTGAACACCACCGCCTAGCCGGATGAAGCATTTCCAAAATCGACGAGGATAAGACCATCTTCATGAACGGTAACTCACGAAAAAGTTTATCAGAGTCACTCCTTTTTTTTAAAAAAAAAAAAGACGCAAATAGTGATTTTATTTATTTATGGAGGGCTTTAAAACACCAGAAAACCTGCATGGGACTTTGAACTTTCTGGAACGCTTATTAGGAATTGCGAGGTTCAAAGCATCAGCAAATTCAGAACGGGACGGGCTGTAAACGCAGGACCAATTACGAGAAGGCAAACACGACGCACGCGTAGTCGCAAGACGGAAATATTCTGCGAAGATCATCAGATAAGAGGGAAGGAGGAGCATCCGGTTCAGCCAAACTGAAACCTCGAAGCTCTCGGTCGGGCGCATGTCCAGTGCGGTAGGAAAATGGCTGCTGGAATCGCCTTATCAACTGAACGCCGCCGGAACAGTTTCCAAACGCATTCCTCGCTATTTTTAACGCCTCTCCGGCCTTCGGGCTCACTTCTTCCTGCTCCGGAATAATGCTCGTATTTTCTTTGTATTCCACCAAACATTCTCCACACGGCGAAACGTTCCTTTATTATTTTACGCAATGGATTGATTTCTCACAAACTTGCTACAAAACACAAGACGCCTACGCACATTTCCAGAAAACCTTATCACAAAATTACAAAATCTGCTCACGAACAGCCGAATTTCACTACAAAATTAACGTCACGGCACCTCAGCGAGGACACAGGCTGCCCCGAGGAGAGGCACGCCACTCCATCCTAGACAAGGACACGGAAGAATCGAGCGATGAGCCTCGCAACTGCGAAAAGGAGACAAAACGCAACACAAAATACTTCATGCAGACATGAACTATGATCTATCACCTGCCATGCTTCGATCCAAGGGCCCGCCGACTCGCAATGCAACAGAGAGCCACGCCATTTAATCTGAGAAATGCGCAGTCCGGACAGCGCTCAAGGCAGGTTCTGACGAAACATGAAGACAGAGCCGTTCTCGAACACCACGGAGCTGCTGCTGTTCGCGAAGTGCGAGGAATGCCCCACTAAAAGCCGTGTTTATTTAATTACACGCTGATGGTTGCTGTCGCCTTCGAAGCAACATTCTCGCGCACCAACTCCTCTTCAGGAAGGTCGCCGCGTGTCCCGTCGAGGCGGTCTCAAGTTCTGGGAATAACATGAAGTCTGGCGAATGTGATGGATGGTCCAGTTTCAGTGGCCAAAAACTCCAGGACAGTGAGTGCGTCATTGCCACTACGAACAGCCTCGCCAGTACGTACGTCCATAAAACAAAGCTCGATGTTGCTGAACAAACTCAAACTCAAAATGCTCTTGTGATAAAAAAAAACACCTCTAAACCTTTCATGCCCCTCGCAGCCTCTGCTAACATCTGCAGACTTTCACTCGCGCTTTTGCCCATCGCTCGTGCAACTCCGCCAATGCTTCGCCACTGCCGCGTTATTTGTTTCGCCGACATACAAGACGCAACTACCGAAACGTCCCAATACGTGGCTACTCAATGCGAGATATGACGGCACCCCTCAAATGCGCTTCGCCCATTGTCAGCCATCTTGGTTATCTATAGACAAATTGTTCGTGTACTCACCCAACATTTGGTTAAAAATTTTATCGAAGTTCACTTCATTCTTCTTCTCCAGATATCTATGCATCACACTGCGCACACTGAAAAGAGAATAAACAAAAGTCATTACGAAAGCAAGATCCTGAATGATGACCAGTAAAGAAGCAATCGGCTTCTAATGAACAAAGGCACTACGATGGACCCGCGAGGGGGCACAACGCACCGTGCAGCAGACGGCCGATGCCCTGAAAGCTGTCAACGTCGCGCCGGTAAAAGCGGCACTTGGTGGCGAAAAGTACGAAGAAGGCAACAGACACCAACTAGTCCGACCTGACAGCGGCCGATCTCAACGAACGCCAAGTGCCCTCAGTGTGGAACCGAAGGCTTCCTCTTGCCCCTGACAACGATTCACAGACGCCATCTACAGGGTGTTGCACGAGGCCTGGTCACCTTTTACATCCATTTCATGACATTTCATGACATTTTATAACTTGTTTTATTCAGTCACTTTTTTACTCAACTGTAGCAGTCCCTTGGTGAATCACAACAACAACCGATCCAATGTCAGTCCATGTTTACACTGCACACTCCGCGCAAATATAGGCCTTACTTACGGCACCCACACCGAGTAATAACTACGGGATTATAAAACATAAGCAGCGTTTCAAAAACAGACTCTTCTATGGTCTAATAATCTGCATTCTGCTGTGTCACATGAATTTCATCTCCACGTTTCACAGGACAGCTAAAATAATAAGTTCATTAATCGATGCTGCCTTGGAACTAAACTAGGACTCATAACATTATCAAGAATAATCAAAATTCGCTTCTTTCAATGTATTTCCTTTTCCCACTTCATATAAAACCCCACATTTCAATTTTGAAACTACTTACTTGCTTCAACACACAGTCACCCACCAGAGTTTTGCTTCTAGCTGAAACGAGTCCTTCGAATGCCTTCACAAAATTAAGGTTGTCACAACGCATGGCATGAACAACCTCTTGCATATCAGAACTGAAATAATAATTCCCCCCAGACTGAAAATTGTGGTGGTGGGTGGGAGCCATGTAAGTTTCTTTGCTTTTTCTGGAAATCGAGCTATTTCTCTGGATTCACTCAAAAAAATGTAATTTTTTGTGAGGTTTGAGATTTTCATGATGGCAAAAATTATGAGCACGGCCTAGTAGGTCACGACACCACGTAGTCTTGCAGGCGGTTTCAAACAATTCAGAGGAGCCTGCCACCTCCACCATCCTGGCAAACACACATGGTTACAATCTAACTAAAAACCAAAATGCATGACCATGGCAGCAAGAGAGACTGAGCTCCATCGCGAGAACATAAGCCCTTTATAGACGATCAGGCTTCCAAGTCCTTCTGCTGGAAGATTCCCATAGTAAGTAAGGGATGCTGGGCATCTGGCTTGTAGGAACTTCTGATTCCCTACTAACTGTAGGGTCCTCCATGGCAGAAGCTCCTTGGTGTTTATGTGAAGAAGCTACACAGACATGTGGATTTAATTTTAAACAAACAAATATTCAGGCCATAAAGGGATAAAATGGATAATGATTTCACCCTGGAGCCCCTCATCTACACCTGAAGGAACAAAATAATGGTCTCTCTTTAGACAAGGCACATTTCCACTCAAATTTACTCTGAATGTGGTCCTTACAAAAGCCTTCCCTTCAGGGTGTTCCTTGAAACTTGTCTCTTTCACAACCTCTCCTTTTACTTCCTTGTCAACAGGCACTTTCTGCCTTGAAATCTCTCCCTTCAGATCCTCTTGTCTTCTCTAT
The DNA here is from genome assembly GCF_000696155.1 of Zootermopsis nevadensis. Next base: position 612,162 of record NW_019059618.1, read on the forward strand.
TTCCATTCTCCCAAAATAACTAAACCACATCCCTACTAGGACACCTGTCATCTGGGTTGGAGTGGATTCCAGCAGAACTGATCAAAGCAGGGGGCAAAACATTGCATTCTGCGATACACAAACTTACCTGCTCTATATGGAATAAGGAGGAAATGCCACAGCAATGGAAGGAATCTATTATTGCATGAATACATACAGAGGGTGACAAGACTGACTAATAATTATCGATGATTCTCTCTATCATCTGCATACAAAATTTTGCCCAACATTCCTCTGACAAGGTTTACTCCATACGTCAATGAAATTATTGGGGATCATCAGTGTGGGTTCTGTCATAACAAATCTACAACTGATCAAATTTTCCACATTTGCCAGATGCCAGAGAAAAAAATGGAGTACAATGGGACAGTACATAAACTATTTATAGACTTCAATAAAGCCAATGTCTCTGTTAAAGGAGAAGAATTTGGTGTACCATTTCACTATGGTAGGTGACCTGCATAATTCGCTGAGCTTCTCGCTATGCAATATTTTAAATTCCCACTTCTTTCATCCTTCATGGTCGAAATATCTTCCTGAGCACCTTGTTTTCAAACATTGCAATCTGCGTTCTTCCTTGAAGGTAAGATACAATCTTTCACAACCACACGAGACAACCGGTAAAATTATTATTTTATATATCCTGATCTTTAGTATTTTGGATAGCAAATGGGATAATAACAGTTTTTGAATTAAATAAAAACAAGCATTCCCCGAACATCTTCTGCTCTTATTATCATCATGGACCTTGATTCTATTTGTTATTGCTGATCCCAGATGCTTGTATTTTGAAACATTATCAAATGATGTGTTACTTATAACTATGATCCACCATTGTTGTTTGTTCCAATTCCCAAGTCCTTTAAATGTTGCCTGGGCCATTCCATACAATCAATCCAATTTTCAGGGTTTGCTGTAGTTTTTGTAACATGAACACTTTTACGGTGAAGGGTTGTTGGCCCTATGCTCAATCTCCAAGCTGCAGGACCACCCCTTACCGGCTAACCACTACTGCTTATTCAGCATAGTCCCAGCTAATCTTCATAACTGGAGGTTGTCCCTCCATCCATGACCTGAGGACGTGCCATTCCATGGTGACAGGGACCCACCTACTCTGGTACAAAATTCACTTTACAAGCTTGTTTTGTCATAGGACTGATGGAAAGGTAGGAAAATGGTTACATGAAACAATAATATTTGCCCAAGTTGGGATAAAGTTAAAATGCAGACCAACTAGAGTCAATACTTGACATGACTGTATTCATTTGTTATTCTGTTAGTGTTATGGTTGCCTTGATGAAGTAAACACTCATGACATGGCATGAAAAAAGCCTTTGAAATGTCAGTGTACTCCAAGCAGTATACCATCCTATATTGTTTCATTGTATATTAAATACCATCCACCACCATAAATGCAGCTTCAAAACCTGTCATTTGCTGAAGTTGATGGAACTTGTGAATTTAGCATATCATACTATGCTTTACAAGTTCCTTAGTGTCTTTACTGGTTTTAAAATTACTCTATAAATCAAATTTTGATGCCACATATACCACATAATTTTGTAGTTCTCATATTTTTCACTAATGTCATGTAATGTTCTACATCCTTGGCTAAGGCCTATAAAGGTTGTATGGAATGTAAATAAATTCTATTCTATTCTATTCTATATGGTACAATCTTCTGCAGAAATTCATCTAATGGTAATGAAGTTTTGCTGTTGCAAAAGAAAATGATCAGAATTATAGCAGGAACTCAAGTGTCATGTAGAGCATTCTTTTATATTTGCATTTTACCACCTACTTCTGAGTACATATTTGCTTTAATGAGATGTATAACAGATAAGCATAACATTTTTAAGTCAAATTCAGAGGTTCATTCAACACAAACATGATCTCTGGAAACCAGCCACTAAATTCAGTGTACCAAAACAGTGGATTCTGTGCATGTATTCAACTGTATATCAAAATCCAGTACTAATTAAGAATCTGTTTACCAACAGAAGACAATTTCAATTGGCATTAAAAGGATACTTTCTGACACAGATCTTCTACTGTGTTGACAAATTTATAAATTTTACATCATTTGCAGATGTTAATGGCATTCAAAATTTCAAACTTATAAACTCGTTTTGCCTTATTTTTTGTTAAGCACTTCTACGATGCTACTCCAATGTTTTCATTTAGGCTAGTAGTATTTCTGTCCCCTGTAGTATGATTCTTCTTTTGTACACTGACTTGCTCTACATCTTGAGAGACTAGATCAGTAATGTTGACATAAGCTAATCTCAGATAAATTTTAATGCAGTACAGAAGCGAATGAATAACACTGCCCATTCATTGCACATTTTAAACATAAATGTGTCCGTGGATTTAATTTCAAATTACGACATAAAAAGTGCTACGATTATTATATCCCTCGGCCATTCGCAAGTGAATATGTCAATGTGTCTTATTTTTTGGAAAACTAGAAACATCTTATTCATAATGTATGATGATTGGCTGCTGTCAAAATACAGAATTCTTTCACGGCAAGAATGACAGCTGCCTTTTCAACACACACTTTAGATTGAAAATGCTGATATTTGTAATCATGATTTGTACGTACCTCGGATCTGGAAGTACAATTTTTTTACTAGCTCTGGCTGCTGGAGTACATTTGCTTTTCTCCATAGCCATCAAGTAGCTCACGTCTGCGAGCACCGCCTCTAGATCCGCCATTTTGCGACTTTTCTTTCACCTCCGACTCTCACAAACACGCACACACACACAAAACACGTAACTACAGCATACTTCAACCCAACATGGGAGGGATTCACTAATTACAACAATAAGTCGACCAATTTCGTTTAACTATGTATGTATAATACTACTAAAAGTTTCATTTATTTGGCACAGAATTTACATTTTCCATTTCTTCTTCGTTACACAACACAAACCTCACCACCAACCACACAAAACTCACTGACTGCTACCAACCTGCTTGCTGTGATGTAATCCGTGCTCTGATTGGTCAGAATATTATAGTTCTGAATGTTCCCTATAGGTTTTGCAGGCATGGGCTTAAAATCACTGATTAGAGGAGGGGAGGGGGGATGAGGTATTCATGCTTCGCAACTGTTTGTAACAATGGCTGCAGTGTTTAACGCTTTGAACGAAGACTGTAAAGCAAAATTTCAGCATTTAGCATGCAGTTTAACAAGTTTTGTCCATGGAAGTGGTGAAGGTGACAGACAAAAATTAAACTCAATATTCGACGAACTAAATGCTCTGGACTTCAGGTCACCTTTGGTTGGCAATTCAGACGTAAGTCAAATACTTAGAACAAATTTTTGGGGTTTCAATAACCGGATGTGTTTTGTAACGTGTCGTATTGAAGTTGAAATGTTGCCGTTATTGGGTATTCTTTAAGCTTTAGCGTAAGCGAAAAATGTCATGGCCTATTTGTACGGTCTGTCGCATCGTGCTGGCATCTATCGGTGGCCTTACGAAGTACATGTTCTATCATTGTTACGACTAATTGTATTGTCATGAAATTTGGTGCCCATACACGTGTGGACCTTATGCCATTGGTGTATAGTCCACACATTTGCTTGCCCGTTTCGGAATCTCAGCCTTATCG
>NW_019059618.1:621785-640985 GCF_000696155.1 Zootermopsis nevadensis
CACAGCTGACGATGAATTTCGATCGGCGCTATGCTCTGTGCATTCAAAAACTTTATCACTGACCGCACTTCACAGTTGGCGGGAGCTGGAATAAGAACCTCCATCTTCAACAGCTGCAACGATGCTACTGTGAGAACGCGGGAAGTGCCGTTAGTGCATGCGCCATTCTACGTCATTGCTCTATCACGTACGCACAGTCGCTTCGCGCAATATAAGGTTTGCTAGCTGTGGGACGAGTGGGAAACTTACTTTGTGGACGCGCCTCGTACATGACATAAAGTAGATTTCATTTAGACCTACAGCTTCTATTTGAAACACTTTTTTATGTGGTGGACATTTATCAAAATGTAAAGGAAAATGAATGTCTGATTCTGTAATTTGTGTGTGGTTTAACAGTGTACCTTCAGGTCAGTGAGTGATTCGGAGTTACATCATCAGAAAATGTATAGCCAAAATTCTGTGTGTGAGTCAGAGTGCCCTTTTGGTTTTGTACAGTGCGATCTGTATTCCTTTCTTTCTAATATACCGAGGAGTTAGAAAACCGCGTGTCTATAATTCACGACATTTTCTTTTAAATTTAAGGTGTGTGAACAGAAAGTGTTGTTTGGCTACTGGTCAAGCCTTTTGCCTGATGGGAAAGACATGTTGCATGCACCCACATTATGCGCTTGTCTGCTGAAGGATCCATCATCAAGCAACCGGACGCTAGTGCTGCAGATTCTCATTGCCATGCTCATGCGCTCCAGGTTGTATCTCTCTCAGGCTGAAGAAAGGTACGTCACTTAAATACAACCTGATGCTTCAAATGTATGCCTTCACTTCCTGTCAAAATTACTATTTACATTTGTACTACCGTATTTATCCACTAGCACACTTTCCTTTATAAGATGTGCAGCCCAATTTTGACAGTGTTTTTAAGAAAACAAAATTATTTTCATGCAACTGCGCTAGGTAAAGAGGGTGGTGTCATATTAACCTTTAAACAATGGGTATTTAAATTCCCACATTTAGCCAGGGGGTCAAATATTTTGCCATTTAAATGCTTTAAATGGCAGAAAATTGTTAAATAAATTTGTCTATTCGGTGCAGTTTTTACTGTATGGCTTTCTAATAAAATATAGGCTATGATGGGTGAATAATATTTGCTAACCAGAGTTCCAAAATAATCAGCCTAACAACAGAATGTGCTGTTTAACATTCAGACTGAAAGGAACTTTTTTTGTAAATGACATGTAACACTTGATATGTAAGCTGTTCATAATGCTAGCACTACATACCATATTTAGTGCATGCACATAGCTTAGATGTTTGGATTCAGTGGGTCAGTCACAATTGGTCAGAAAAAGGTACTAAGTCAGGCTCTGAGGGTCTTGTATCAGATAAATGGTGACTCCTAGGGAGCAAACATCGGAATAAGAACAATAATAATTTAGCACAGAATAGTTAAATAATATCAGTTTTGTTTTATGTACAGTTCCAAGAACTTCACATCATTTACAGCATTCTCAGTAACAGTTGGTAATATTGTGTGGGAATTACACCAGTCACTCTGCATGGCGCTCGCAATGGAGAATTCCATTCTTGTCATCATACAGCTTCTTAAATGCCTGGCTGCCCTGATCCAGAACACACCCTACCATCGCCTAAAAACTGGACTGATCACCCAGCTCGTTGAAAATGTTAGACCATACCTCAGACATAAGGGTAATTTTACTGTATTTATGAAACTTTATAAATGGCAAAACTGTGACACTATGTGGTCTTTCAGATCAGTGGTTCCTGAACTCTTTTAATATAAGGCTGCCTTGATGTGAATAAAAATTTAAGAGGTCCCTCAACCTATAAGAATACCCTACAAGTGTGATTTATGGATTTCAAAAGATAATTACTAATGTATCTAAATTATGTTTATGAAGTACATTTCATATTAAATTACATTTTTATAATTTAATGTGAACGTTTCTTAGAAGTATATATGCATTGTATAATGTGTCTGATATGAATTTGAACTTTTTATAAAATTATTTTAAGAAGTGTTTGAATTTTTACTAGTTTACTGTTTATTCAGGTTTAGAATGAATTCATTGTCTTTTTTTAGCCCATATTTCAGTAGTAATATTGAAAAAAGCTTTATAGCCTCCAGGTGGGCTGTGGTTCCTACTTTCTAAAACAGTGTTGTAGGTGGTTACCAACATTTTGGAGGAATGTACCACCTCCATCTTCAGGATGAAGTGAAGATGGTGGTTATGCGCTCTTGAAATGTTTGTAACCACGTTCATAGTCACAATTAAAGTCATTTATTTTCTAAAGTATTACATTTTGAGGATGTATTGGGTGTGGAGGTAAAAATCCAAGCACAGTTTACATGTTCATCTCTAAATGTGATGGTGTTGAATTACAAATTTAAAATTTGTGGACTTTTTTACTGACTTCTGGGTATTATCTCAGTTTAGCTTCGGTTTGTAATATATAACAACTGAATGCCCTATTTTGAGGCAATTATATTTTATCTTATATTTTATTGGTCCTTCATTTTGGTTCAAAGGCCTATATAATTTTAATACTTATTTTACATGTTATTGACCACAGATAGATCTTTGCACAGTTGGATTGTACAGGCTAGCGAATCCATTTCCCAGTGTGCACAGATAGAGATTAGCTCCATCCAACATGCCCAGCTGTGTATGTTCACCTGAGGACGGGGCAAGAGCCGTCTTCCAAACTGTGGTGATTTGAGGAAGCACAGTGGCGATTGAAAAAGTCCAAAAAATTGAAATTGACAATTCACATTATTGTATTTGTGCAAGCTTTTGAATTTCATTTGGTTCTTCATACAGTTTGTTTTATGATAGAAGCATGCACACAGAAACTTAATTATTACTAATCAGAATTCTTTCTGCAATAGATTCAGGCATTAAGGTGGCATCCCTGACAGTTTTGGGGGCTGTCGTAGCAGTAGACCCAGTCACACCTGAAATTATGGACATCCTTTGCGAAGGCTCAGTGATAGATTGCAGGCAGAAAGCCTGTGATACTGCATACAGGGCAAGTGATGTGCAGCGTGATTTGAGCCAGGACAGAAATCATGAAGACAGTACTGCTGTCCCTCTACAGTGTGACAATACACATATATCTTGGTTACTGGAAGTGTGTCTGAAAAATCTCCAACAACCTTCCCTAAGTGAAGGAATAAGAACAATGAGGGTTGATGATGATGTGGGTCTTTTGCCATGTTCAGCGCCTGTGAGGATTGAATCGCAGCAAGTACTTACGATTCTGGCACGAAAGCACTTCATTCCGGTTGTGAACAGACATCTTGGACAACTTATGCAACTGCTAGGATGGACACTGACCGATGCAAATGTGAACGTATGTCTTCACTCTGGACGTGTCATTGAAGCCTTAGGCATTTCCATGTGGCAGTGTCTTAGGGAGCAAGGTAAATACTGATTCTGTAACCTCTCTGACACAGGTTGGTTCAATATACCGCACTCAAGGGGGAGCCTGTCAAATTGTATTTGTTGTACACAGCATAGAAGCAGTTGGCTCAGATTATTTGCTGTCATTATGCTGCTATTTCTAGTGGTTACCTTACAAGTTTAGTACTTACACAATTATGTGTTTCATTTGGATCACTGCTACTGACTATGAAATTGTTAAAATAAATATCTTTCAATGTAAAAATGGCACCTGGAGATTAGTTTGTCAACTCTCAAATTGATCGAATATACCTCGGGCAGTACCACCAAATTTGATGTGTGGAGTGAATGCTGTACCAATGGGATAACATTTAAGGTTACAGTTTTAGATAAAAGAGTTAAGGCTGAGAGCACTGGGCATCGCTCACTCACTTTATGTTGCAGGATATTCTTTGCAAAGTCGATCGTATACTTGGCTTATCGCTCACTCACTTTAAGTTGCGGGATATCCTTTGCAAAGTCGATCGTATACTTGGCTTGTCAAAGATCAGCCCACTTTCTTTATGGAACCCAAAGGTTCATCACCGTGTTCACAAAAACCTGCCAACAGACTCCATCCTGAGCTAGCTGCATCCAGTTTGCTCAATAAATTCCTGTCTCCCTAAGGTCTATCTCCCACCTTTGCCTAGGTCTTCCCAATAGTCTTCTCCCTTCACCCCTCCACCTAAAAGGGAGGGAGGTGGATCATGGAGAAAACTGCGTAAAGATGAGCTTCATGGCCTGTGTTCCTCACCTGATAGTGTTAGGGTGATTAAATTGAGGAGGATGAGGTGGTAGGTACTGCCCCAGCACAGTTATTTCAATACAGAATGTCATCCATTGAAATCATGTTATTTTTTAAATCATTATTGATCACGAAGAACCTGAAGTGGGTATGTCATTGCTGTTCCTCACCACAGTGCACATAGTCTAATGACCTGTGCTTGAAACTTTCCAGATGGATCAACAGCAGGTTTGTTAGACAGAAACCTCCAATTTTGGCAAACAGTTCTCTCAGGACCTCTCATCTCACTGGTTCAGAATGTTGAAGAAGCAAGTCTGCGAGCCGTTGGCTGTGACTGCCTGGCTGCCATCGGAGCAGAAGTGTTCGAACAACTACCAGTAACTTTAACTTCCTTGCATTTAAATTAAATGTTGCAACAGTAAGCATTACTAGTAATGATAAGGGCTACGCCATATGGAGTAGGGGTAAGGCCTCACACCATTCTGGATCTGAGCAGTAGGTAGATAATATGAAAGTGCGCCCAGAGACATCGTAAATGTGGGGATTAGGGGTTCCAGTTCCAACTCATTCGTTAAACTGAACATTGCATTTCAACAGTTTGTGTTGAAGTTACAGCCGACAGACTGGCTATCCTGACATAAGTTCCTAGTGGTTTTCCTCAGTTGCTGTAACCACTTCATAATTTAATACTGTGTAACCTGTGCAGTTGAAAACCACTATTAAATAAACTAACAAGTAAAATCAAACTCATTAGATCTGGGATGCTGCTGCACAATACTTTTAAGTTAAGACACTCATTTCAAAGTGAAATTGCTCCCATTGTGTGATATTACAAGAATTTCTCAGTCTGTCTGCAACTTTTTAAGTCACGTAAAAGAGGGTTGTCTACCGAGATGGCACGAGCAGTGACAGCAAAGTCAGTTTTAGAAGCCATGCTCACATTTACTGCCCTTTTTAACCATGGTCATGTTTTATGCTGGGGGTGTTCCTTTTCAGTATACTAACACTGAAGAAGAAATGATAAATATGAAAAGAAAAAGATGCTACTGTCCCATACAAATATACAGTGGAATCTTACTGTGTGTTGTGACAGTACTTGAATACTCCATGAGAAATTGCTTGGTAGTGAAGAGCACATATTGTCATAGTAACAACAGTGCTGTTTGTATTGCAGCGCAACAAACAGATTCTGATAGTCACATTACTCTTTGGATGCAGTCATGATGAGGATATCGGTGTGCGGTCTTCTGCAGTGCGGGCCCTTGCAACATGTGTTCTGTTTCCAGCACTAAGAGCAGTATGTCACACCAGTAACATATTTTCTTGTGTGTTATTTAATAAAATGAACCCTTAATGTAATAGTTTGAATTGCATATATTGTATTTTTATGACTTATTCCATATCCTATTGTCATCTGACTAACTTATGGATCCAAAGAATGTACTATTATGTATGTATAGAAACCTCCCCCTGTTTTATCTCCAAAACTACTCAGCAGGTAAGAGTTTATAGGCACATTGACATGTCAGTTATTTTGATTTTGCATGAAGCTCAAATTTAATTAATTACACTTCTCAAAAGTAGCTCATTTTGTGACATAAACTTTAAATATGATTGTGATCTACAACATTATTTGAAGCGCTTTTTTCAAAATGCTCAACAATTAATGAAATACAAAAAAAAAATAATTTCTGACTATGCAGTGTGACGGCACCAGCAATCAGTTCTCTTTTAACGATATGAAGAGTAAAATAGTACACAGTAAATTTGCCTTCTCTGCATATTTCCAAGAAAAACTTGAACTTCAAGTGTGCATAACTCCTTCAATATTGAGAATAAGTTAAAGAATTATTACTCACCAACATATGTGACGGTGAAGTATGGAGTTATGCCATGGGTCCCCATAAATGTGTGTGTCTATGATTATATTGTTAACAAAAGGAAACTAATTTTATGTGCTTCAACTAACAAAGTACTGAAGGTATGATGGTTCATACATATAATCACTAAGAGATAAATTGCTGTGTAGAATATCCATGTAAAGCATTGAATATGCAGTGATATGAGGACACAGTGTTATAAAATGTGTTTGTGTGTTCCACATGCAGTTTGTAGGGGTGTACAGAAACTGTACTGTCCTTACACAGTAAAGTAAGGCTTGTGCCATTTGTTTCAGGATATTCACTTCATTATTGATGCAGCTGAATGTGCAATTAGAACAGTTCATGATGAGTCATTACTAGTGCGCACGAAAGCGTCATGGTGTCTTGGCAACCTAAGTGAAGCCCTGGTTCTCAGTTCGTATGTATACCATTCAGTTGCTTCGTGAGCCATCACAGTTTTGCTGAGGCTTCTAACAAATTTTATAAGCCTATATTTACAAATGATAAATATTTCATTATCTGTCAGACTTTCTAGTGCAGCCTGTAAGGGTTTACACTAATATTTGAAAAATATTTTTAAGCCAATGTACATATGCGCTTCAAATTAAAGACATTTACATTTAAACCCCAAAACTGCTGTCACATATATTGAAGCAGATATTTTGTTGGCAGTGATCACAGTATTTAATATTCCATTACTGCTATAAGGTCAGGTAGGCCAGCTAGTAGTACTTATTTTAATGCATGTCAACAGCACTTTGTGATTTGCTGTGTGTGAACCTGGTCTCCTTTAGCCGCTAAATTTGGTTTCCCTATGCTAGGTTGAAGTCGTACAACATTATTCTGTCGTGATTACTGATTTAAAAGTAGGTTTTATATTTCTGACTAACTTAGTGTTTGATAAAGTTTAAAGGGAATACAATATTAAGAGACTCTAGGAAACAAAGGATGCATCACAGCTGAGTGGTGTACAGGGACAGGCTAGTTAAGAAGGAGTAAGTCAGCTTCAAAGGATCTTCCTCAACAGCAAGGTTTATTCAAAGCTCAACCCTAAAGTCAGATGCTGCAGTGCATGGTTTCTGACAATTTAGATTAAACCTTCATGTGACAAGGAAATAATAAATTCAGTTGCATATCCTGAGAAGAAAACACAATTTATAAAATTAATTAATTAACCTTCACTGTTGTAATAATTGAGTATTTCAGAAAAAACTTAATGGAATGTGGTAATGAATGAAAACATCACTGTCAGTGATGCAATGTAACTTCCAGTTTTTATTCACAAAACTGACAAACTTCTTCAGCAAGAATCCAGCCGTCATTTTCAAGGTAGCGGTATACACAAATAAGAGGCAACACTTAACTTATCTTCAGTGCCAATAGATATTAATATTGAAACTGTTCAAACCAAATTTAAATTACAGATGACAGATTTTCAATATGATACAGATTTGAGAAATGCATTTTCAACATGTTCAACTTCTTGACTTTTATAAACTGTTTACCTGATCAAAAGTTCCCAGTGCTTAGTGACTACACACAGCAAATGACAAATCTTGTCGGAAGAACGTAAGTTTGTGGACAATTCCTTTAAATAAAGTGGTTGAGAGTAATCTATAAATTGACTCAATGGCAAAAGATTGGAAAGCTGTCTCCAAGTGTCTACTTCTTGTGTACCTACAGATACTGACAACTTGGTAATACGCTTCTTGCTGATGTTCATTTGTCCTTCAAAATAAAACTGCAAGTTATGTCCTAAACACTTGTATCAACTTTTAATTGCATTAATACTAACTAATCCGGGGTGCGACGCTAACCACTCACCCCCACTTAGTGCTGAGGTTTAGAATGAGTAGGAGCTATACCATCTCTCCCCCCAAGCGCTTACATGGCGTGTAGTGGGACAGCTTGTAATATACTTCCTTGAATAAGGCTGAATGTAGGATCACATGAGTTGAGAGGATGCTTATATAGGATAATCTAACTGTTCTTTCCATCCTTCCATAATAGTAATGATCAGTGTATCACATTCTGAACAAAATATATTGATAACTTCACAGATTATCAGTTATAAATTTAATATGCTGATGTGTTTATAAACCTTAATTACAGAATTAACTATAAGATTTTATATGCTTCCAGGATGGCTGATGACACTGAAGATATTCCCAAAGAACTTTTTTTAAAACTGATGGAAACAAGTATTAAAGCTGCTCATGATAATGATAAGGTACAATGACAATATAAATTTCTTCACTTTTCATGAATTAGGACCTCTGACCTATCCTGATTACGAATGTATAAATCTTTGAAGCATTTATTAGGACTCAGCAAGATGAGCCCAATTTCAATGCCTGTACTTACACAACATATAAAAAATGCAGATACACATTCATGCCCCAAGTCAGATTTAACACTTCACGCCCAGAAGAACTTAAATATTTTACATCCCCAGGCCACACAGTTTAAAATGCCAGGTGATATAATACGAAAAAAATTAACTTGAGCTAAAGATACAAAGAAGCTCTATATTAACACAAAAACACAATAATTTTCGCTTTTTCTCGTCTCTCAGCATTCAAAATATCACACCAAATTATTGACAGTTTCTTCCACTGGTGTGATGCCTCTCAAAAGAGTTATCTAAACAATGGCCAGCATCTCTCTTTGGACAGTACGCAGTAGCAAACATCTTCACAGCGTTCTTGGTTTAATGCTTGCAAACACTTTACGTGTTCTTTGCAACAACCGTTCACATTGCAATGTGTGGCTGGAACCTTGTAAGCATAATAATTTTCCTCTACCAGTCTTCTTAATAGATGTAGCCCCTGGCTGTTCTGTCATTTATTTTCTGACACCACACCAACCATCCAACGAACCGGCAACTTTATCAATGTAAATTTAGAAAATAAAATTTCTAAATATATTCACCAAGTAGCAATGACTTTCACACTGCATGAAAACACGTTGCTTGGTTTCTTGCAGGTACGATCCTGTGCAGTGAGAGCGGTGGGGAATTTTGTAAGACTAGTCACAGAAGATCTGATGAATAAAAGTGATTTTAGAGAATGTAATGATAAAGCTATTGCTGTGTTGGTGCATAATTCAACAAAAGGAAATAACATGAAGGTATGGCAACAGGATGTATTTTTAATCTTTGTCTGTGCCTCTTCTAATGAACTTTAAAGTCGACAATAAAAACCCAAAGACGTTGTCTGACAGACCGACATTTCCCAGTGATAAAACGTGACCGTACCATTTAATCAAATGTACAAATAAAGACAATAATAGACATCTTCATCCTGAATGTCAGCAAAAAATGCAGTCAAATTAAAACTTAAAAACAGAAAGTAAAATGAAGCCATTTATTATTCTAGGTGAGATGGAATGCATGTTATGCCATTGGAAACATGATGAGAAACAGTGCCTTATACTCAGTGAACTCTGTTTGGCAGGTAAGGCTTGCATGTACGTTGTCATCTCCTTAACATGTGATAAATATTTGTTAAGTACCAGTGATTCCAAGGACTGCTTGACATTTAGAGATTGCGCTTTGTTGCATTACACACACAATGCACCATGTTTGTAAATTTAACTACAGAGAAATGCTTCATACAGTATTTCCATGTATGTTTATTAAGGATCTCACCAGTTTTACCTCAGCCACAATCGCTCACTATAAAATGGAAGAGTAAGTACAGCCACAGTGTTGTCATTTCACATTCTGCAAAAGACGAAAGAACGCTCAACAAAGATAGAAGTGGGTTCCGCTTGTGATGTTCATGCCAAACTTAAGATACCACAAGTCGTCTTCTCCTTATAAAGTAATAAGGAAAGTAAGATAGAAGAGATGGTTCAGTTTAAATAAAATATTTTATACGAAGACATGCACAATCCAAATTTGAACAGAAGTATGTTCATGTCTAGACAGTTACCACTGTTACTAATCAATGTGCATCTTATTTTAATTTGCTTTCAGAACACAGTATTCTCTGCCCTGACTAAGCTAGTGCAGGACGCTCGTAATTTTAAAGTACGGATCAGTGCTGCTACAGCACTGGCTGTCCCTTCAAATAGGCAGCAGTATGGTTCCTGCTACATTAGCACATGGACTGCCCTGCTCAATGGACTTGATAATTCACAGAATATGGAAGATTTCAGTGAATATCAGCACCGTGACAGTCTTCTTAATCAGGTTAGTATTATGTAACCCAAATTTGCTTCTTCTGGTACAATACCATCCAATAACAAGTGTGTTGCCTAATTTCTTCAGATGTCTGCGGTCACAGCTTCTGCACACAATTTACCATTCTGTCCCCTCTGATTTTGCTTTAATTGTATTTTTGACTGTCTCACTTCTTATGTTGCACCTTTCCACTCCTGGATGCTGTTGTTCTCCATTGAAACTTGATATTTTATACTCTGGGTCTGTGTCAAGAGAAGTCATTACTTACAGAACTTGAGTATCTTAGACTGAAAGTTTAATTGAATTTGCAACTTCAGATTAATCACAGATGCATTACAATTTAATTTTTAGATAAAGTATTTTTTGGGCAATGACTTTGAATTTGGGTCATGCCATAGCTCAGGCAGTTGACTGCTGGCTTCAAACTGCAGAGACCCTAGTACATACTCAGTCCACATGGAATTTCTGGTGGACAAAGTGGCACTGAGACACGTTTCTCTCCGAGTCATTCCATCTTCTCCTCGGCATCATTCAACTGCTGCTCCATATTCACTCATTTGGGGGCTGAACAATGGGCCCATCAGCGGCCGCAGTTCTACAAAGATATAGTCTTCCCCCTTTGCAACAATAACAATAATTCAACCTGAATTCAGTGTTTAGAGTTTTATTTTTAATTCCTCTTTTGAGCTAAAATAACAAGTGCTTGCTCCAAAAAAATAAATTATGTTATTACTTTGGCACTTGCTTTCTGATGAGTTAACTGAATTCATATGTATTCTTTTTACAAATTATATTTAGCATAACAGTTTTGGCATGACTGCCAGAATATGGCTCTTGACACTTTTGGAAGGTGCCGGCAACAACAGAATTGTCTCCAGCAAATGAACTTTGGTGAACTACCTAAATTAGACAAATCAGACTGATACCTAAGTAAAGTCAAGCATGTTATACAGTCAGATCTATTTTGCATGTCAATAACACTGACACTGAAATCAGTTTATTTAACCTGTTATCACTCTATAATGAAGTATGGAATAGATTTTGGGGTAATTCATCCAACAGGAAAAAAATATTCACTTTGCAAAATGAACTTGTTATATTAATGGCTGTCATCAAACCTAGAAATTCATGTAAATGTCTGTTAAGACATAGAGATCTTTGCTGATCCATGTGAATATGTATTCTCATTAATGAACTATAGAGAGTAAGTCAAAAGTAGCTGCACAACTTTGGACAACTGTAACTATGTTACCTGCAGCCAAAATGTGCTGATATCAGCAGATATCTATAGAGCGTAACCTCAAGTTTCGTTTGTTTGTTGTAGTTCTTCACATTGCCTCTGAGAGCGCTTGTGAATTGTGGAAAACAAAATGGAGACTTATAGTGGCGAGGAAAGAGCACAATGGGTGTTCTAGTTCAAACAAACTAAGAATGCTACTCAATTTCAGCAAGATGGTGCACCTCCTCACTTCCATACAGATGTCAGAGCATGTTTGGATCCCCACTTCCCAGGTCGGTGGATTAGACGAGCAGGTCCAATTGCTTGGCCACCTCGTTCACCGGATCTTACACCAGCAAATTTTTTCCTGTGGGGATACATTAAGGATCATGTTTACCACCCACCCTTACGCAAGGATCTTAGAGAATTATAGAAGAGGATTCATTTGTTCGAATCAGAACACACATTGTGCTCTTTCCTCGCCACTATAAGTCTCCATTTTGTTTTCCACAATTCACAAGCGCTTTCAGCGGCAATGTGAAGAACTACAACAAACGAAACTTGAGGTTACGCTCTACAGATATCTGCTGATATCAGCAAATTTTGGCTGCAGGTAACACAGTTACAGTTCTCCAAAGGTGTGTAGCTACTTTTGACATTCCCTGTATTTTAAATAACCAAGAACATTTTCAAACTAATTTTTATACAGTGTCAACACAAGGAATAAGAATTAGCTCCTTAGAACTGCCCACTTCTCGTGATTGCATAAGTGTATATTATGATCAATAGAATTAAATAAATATGTATATATGCATGTTGTATCAATGTGTACTGTTGCAAAAAAGCATGAAATGTGTTGGCAAAAGTTTAATGTCATGGGCTCTTTTTCAGATATTTTATAAAACCTGATCTAAGTGTAGAGTACACATTACTGACAGTGTACATGTGCATCTTTTGACATTCTTGTTTTCTGATTTTCCAGATCTGTCTGACACTAAGCCACCTGGCAAGTGTGGCCACAAGACGAGATCTAGCTCCTCTTCAAGATCTGCTTACGTTTCACCTTGATACACTACAGCAACATTTGCTCAGGTTCCACGAGCGAGTTGTTCCTGAGAAGGCCGCAGCACTAGCCGCTGCTTCCAATCATGCCACATCCCTACTTCACCTGTCTGACCTAACCCCTAATGAGAACAGTGCTGCTGCTCTTCTCACCAGTATGTTTTTACAAGACCCTGACCTGCCCTTGCATCAAAATTAAATTGATAATAAATATAATTCTATGGTTCCTACACAAGGTTTGTCTGGAGAAATGGTTAAAATGTGAACACTACAAACCAGCTGTACTGATACGATCAATAAAAGGCACATGCACATTTTAAACTCTCACTTCCCTAACTGGAGTAAAATTAATTAACATCAGAAAAACAGAAGTTGATGTGTTCCATTCAAATTCTGCCCCTCCTTGTTTCTCTAGCATCACTGAAAAGTGCTGGAAATGAACTAAGTCCATGTTTCTGACCATTTTTAATATTAAATGCAGCAGACAGATATTTATCCACATGGGCTTTATTATAATTTCATACGACAGAAATATTCATGTTAATTCTCACAAAACTGGAAGGACTCTTGATAGCAGTGAATATAATCACCCAATGCTAACACCCAGAGGCAGACTTCGTGTTTTTCACTGCCTGCAGTGCAGATAATTTCTTGACAGGATGAAATCTTGAAACAAACAAGATCTGAATTAGATTCACAGCTTCATATTTAACACAATCAAACTGGCCCCTTATGTTCACAAGAACACAATTTCTGCAAAACCTGAACTTACGCAGCAGTGTCCACTTGCTAACCTCTTCTGTCTTAAATAGAAAATCATCGTCAGAATGAAACCTGAGTCTCGGACAGTTACAACTTCAAGACGAAGCGTGTTTATTTATTTCCTTATATATCAGTTCACTAACAAAGTATGTTAAACACATCAAATGTGCGGTCACAACAAGGAACAAAATCTGGAATCTGAACATCCTCACCATCCACTGCTAAAACCAGAAGAAGTAAACCTAAACAAAAGTCAAACTAATACCACATGCCATGAAGTGAATGCACAGAAACTATCACTGTTACCGTCATACATCCTTCATCCCATTTATAAGTCCACAGAAACACTATGAACTGATTATCTATTACAATGTTTTGAGAAATAAAAGATGACTGAGTAACAAACCAATGGATTTACCATTATCCAGCCACAAAACCAAGATTTTGTATGCTGTAACTCCAAGCACAAGTTACTGTACAAGGTAAACAAGGAACTGTCTTGTTTTATTATATGCAGTCCTGATGTTAAAAATTAAAATATAAAAGTCACCTGGTTCCTATGTTCCTTGACTGTACAACACATTTACATTAAGTCACATTGAATACGTAGGTATTCCTCGACAGGAGCGAGGCTGCTAAATGACAGATGATTGCTTTCAACAGAAAAGAACACAAGACAGCATTTCTTGGGGCACTTCTGAGGAATTCAACCTCAATCAGTCAAGTGTCTGAAGTTCAGTTTTACAAAATAAGTCCTACTACATTAGAATATTGTACAATCATGCTACATGGAGTGGTTCTACTGGTTCCTAACATCACGTTTCATCTACAAAAACTGTAATACATAATGCACAATGAACGGCAAGAAGCTTTCTGGGATCTGAAATTCTCACAGCGATGAAAATATAAATTATGGTCCCATGGGCTGTGATGCCATGTGACCTTGTAGGGTTCTGTTAATATTTGGGAGAAGTGCATCACCTTACTTCAACCCTGAAAATAGAGGTGGGATGTTCCTCCCAAATGCTGGTAGCCAAATACAAGAATACATGTCAGAATGCAGAGGAGAACAATCAGAATATGAGAAGCTCATAATGTTCATGACAGAAGGAAGAGATTGAGATACAACATAGCTCATCAACCAAAATAATCTGAGTCCATGGAGACAAAACAGACAAAGATGAATTGCTCAGAAGTGCCCCAGCTCATGAAAAATTAAGTTTACATATACACATTAATAATTTAACTACAGAATGCAATGTATTACATACAGTGTAGCATGGACTTGCTACTGATGAATGTTGATGTTGATCCCTATTCCATGTTAGGCTAAAGGAAATGTCAAAAAATGTCTCTGATAAAACCTGTTTCAACAAGAATGACATGCCATGATCATCCCAATAACACACCACCATTTGACACTTGTGACATTGACATGTATTTCTCACCAGGCTCCACTCCCAGACTACAACTGATCATGTCAATAATGTGTCATCAATATCCTCATCCTTGCCCTCTGGTTGGTTTGCAACTTTGCGCAAGACTTTGCTGATGACGTCGCTCAAAGATTCACGGGCACCAATATCTAGCAGGTTCATACAGCGCTGAAACAAAACTCCAGTAAAAATTTTGGCATTGGTAACTTTCACCATGTTACATGTTAGCAACTCATTGGGTGACACTGACACAGCTCAGGCGGTTAAGACACCGGTCATTCAGTGTAAAGGCTAGTGCAGCAGTGGGATAAGTTTTTCTCCACATGCATTCATTCTTCCCTGTCCTCAGTTCTCCAGTATCAGGGGATGGCACAAGCCACAGTGTACAGTACTCAGTCAAAGAACAATAACTGACCTGCTGAGTTTCATCCCCTTGCCGAAGTCTGAGAACTGACACCAGGGCAAATTCACTGCAGGCCTTCACATATGAATTCTTCTCTTTGGTACCATTTACCAACATAGGAATGAGCAGGCGCAGAAGTTCTGGTGCCATGTGCTGTGGTGGCACTGTCTTGGCCAACATGGAACACACTGTTGCCAGCAATTGTTTCACCTCATTGCTGCTGTGATTCATGGACTGAAATAAGAATCACACACTTGGCAAATAACATTTTGATGCAAACTCATATCAAAACTTGAGACAATTATACAGGGTGTGGTGCAAGTATGCAATGTATTGCACGTCACTACTGTGGGCGACTGGTTGGAGTGGGGAAAGCAAATGTTGCACATGCACCTATATTTTGGCATGCAATTTAGCAGTCATGGAGAAGTGGACAGTGAGTCATCACATTTTCATTATGTGAACTTATTTTGAAACTAAGTCTATAGGGCAAATGCAAGGACCTTTTCAACATGGGTTTGATGTTCCAAGGCATGGCATAATTCCTTTGTGTAATGACATTTTAAAGTGGGTTGGTGATTTTAATGTCTGTGGTATGGTAGCAAATAAGTATGGTAGTCCTGCATGTTCACCAGAGAACAATGAATGAGTGAAGGCGGCAGAGTCCAGCACATTACAGCAAAAGTATATAATGTGGGAAATGTAGTGATTTGTTTTTATTTAATTTGTTACTTCCATAGACGCACATTATATTATGTATTCAACTTACAAAGGCTGTACTGCAATTACAATAATATTAACATACCCTGACAAAAGGAGTCAGAAGTTGCTGTGGCAGGGGTTGGCCTGTTAGCATTAAATGCTGGAAAAGATATCCACACCCTCGGACTCCATTCATTGCTATCGGTACCTGAAAAAGCAATTCAGAATGAAACACGGAACAGTCTTATATGAGTAGAAGCCAAAACATATATGATGTAACTGAAAGGGTGTTCACAACAAACTGCAAGTAAACAAATTAATGTATATCATCGTCAATGGGCAGTCCACTTAACGAACTAAGTAGCCTAGCCAACCAACTCTACTACACAAAATCTTTAAGCTTCAGTACTGAGTCTACAAAAGCACACCACTGCGCCACATCCCAAGCCAGATAAAGGTCAGAGAGATTAAAGGTTCCCATGGTAACACGTATTAATTTATCTTACATACGCATGCATACATGCATTTATGAATGTGCAAACTGTGTATGTGTGTACAGAAAGTGTTTACTAAAAGCCAAAGCAAATCTGTTGAACAGTTGCATAAACAGCTGGGCTTAAAGCAAATCTCAACTTTAATCAATGTTTGACAAAACTTATGTTTAGTAAGACTTGAGGTTCTCACAGCAGTGAGTATGAAGATGGCTCTTTTCTGGACTGTAACACCATGTAGGGCACTGATGACAGAGGCAGCATTGACTTCTGAAACATTGGTAAACTTCTACTACACTACACAGTGCTACACCCAGAAGACAGCCATCCTTTAAAATACTTCCCTAAACAATTTGGATGCAACAATCCCTGTCCAAAGTTAACAGAGACAGACAAGTTGCGTCAATGATCTGCCATACAGACAAACAAACATACCCTGTCTCCTGTAAGGTAAGCCAACAAAACTCTGCATATCTTGTCCTTGTAATCATCTGTATAAATTTGAGGAGATGCTTCTTTGAGGGCAACTGAAAGGGCAGAACTCCGGCCATGGCGTACAGTCCAGTCCAAAGGCAGGTCATCATCTGTGGAACAGATTAATAGATTTGTGTCATCAAATATCATCCCTTATTTTTACCCGTAAAGAGCAACTAAGCAAAGTTTGAATGCGTACAGTGACATCTTGAAACAAATATGCGACATTTTTCATTGTAAATAGAAACACATATCTGAATCTAATACAATTTAAAATAGGTGATACCATCTAAAACTGGGGGTGAAGATATTTAAAATTATAGAAAACTTACTTTGATGATACAATCACTTTAAAATGTGTGCGATGATATCAGATGACAATTTACAGTTCAAATTTATAACACACTGCTGGCTTGCTGACTCTTAACTATAACCCTGCTAGCTGTAATTTTCAGAATTATAGCAATAAGAGACACAAACAAGAATAAGATACTCGAGGATGGGCTGTATTGATAGAGATTATTAACACACGATACTGTAAATAAGAGGAAAAAAAATACCATACAACAGTGAATACAGAAAGAAGTTCACTCTACTTTAAGAGAGTCAATGTAAATGAATACACATAATTAAAAACAGACAAAAAGTGAGAACTCTATGCAGCTTACTGACAACAAAAGATAGACAGCCAGCAGCTGAGAGACAAGTGCTGGAGCACAAGGAAAATCTGGTAGGGCTCACACTCATCCAAGCATCAGTAAAATTGTGAACAAATAATTAAAGTTTCACTTTCAGATACAATAAATGTAGAAACATTTCTGAGTATGTGAATGAAATATACATGCTGGATTAATATTTCTTTACTTCCAGTTTATTTTTATTTAATGTCAATGCACGTGCACACGCATACACACAAAATAAGATACAGCACTAACACACCAATAAATTCAGTAATCTTATTCAATGGATTCTTATAGACTCCTGGTAACGGCTAAACAAAACTTACACAGGAGGTGATCTGTAAGGGTAGCATGAAGTTGCTCAGATGACAGCCAGCGACAAAGTGAACCCAAACAGCCAGCTGCTGCAGCTCGTGTGACATCTTCTGGGTGACCCAGCATTCCTGTCAGAGTTACGTATACAGCTTTACGAAGAGGTTCTGTCATCTTATCCCCAGCTGGACTGATGACACCTCTCATTGCCTGCAGCATTGTCTCCCTGAATAGAATCAAAACTATTTCCTATAACAGCTCTTAACACATTATTCCCATATTCAGTACATAGTCTACTTCATATGTGAGTCACAAAAGTTTTTGGAAACAACTAACAGAAGTCTCAGTGTAACAATTTTGACTTTTCTTCCAAAGCACTAAGAGTATCAAGAAAGAGCATAATAATTTCCAGGAGCCCCTAACTACACGACACATACAGCTAAACAGCTAGTAAGTAGTATGGAATTCTGACATCACCAAATGCACAGCCCAAAAGAAGCACTTACAATGTACAACTCGAGTTTCATAACTAATCTTTGAGTTTTAGTCATTGTGAATACATTGACGCATGTTTTACAAAAAAATTTCCTTAAAAATATTCCGCTTCCAGGAATTATTTTTAAAGGCTTAAAAATAAAATTATTATTGTTGTTCTTGTTATAATCATCATCATTTAAAATTTTATCCGGATGCGTAAACTATGAACTTCATTCACTATCATCGTTTAGAACAAATGTAACATAAAAATCCAGTTTGAGAAAGCAGACAGAAAATTTAACTTTATGAGTAGAGCCACTGAACGTAAAAGCCCTTTAAGACCTGTAATCAGGGGTTCATCAATCAGACAAAATTTATACTCTCCCCTACATGATAAACTGTCACTGATTACAAAAGACTGCACAGTGGACAGCTGAGACACTACAAACAAAAGCTTGTAGAATCTTGCATGTGTTAAAACAGTTGAAGTGAAAAAGAACCAATGAATCAATCACATACTGATGAATAAAAAAAAAGAAAAACTGAATTTCACTGCCTGAATGTTCTGACATGTCAGTGTCATGTTTGTAAAGTTCCTCATAATTGTCCTACTTAAAAATTTACTGCTTCTTATATGTGGAGAAATAAAAAGTGAGTGCATGAAAGAATGTTAACACAAAAAATAATAAATAAAGAACAGAATTCGAAATGTCACAAACAGCTCTTACATAGGACCAAGACAGAAAAAACACTGGTGTGATGTTTTTTTTTAAGGAATGTGGCGGTGACTCTACTGGAAACTTGTGTATCAGTACAGAATTCTTGCAAAAAAGAGATTCTACATTTTTACACAATTTATTATGTTCTTATGCTCATCTTAGAACTGAAATGCATAAAAATATTCATTCCT
>NW_019059618.1:646453-659117 GCF_000696155.1 Zootermopsis nevadensis
CTTCATTCTGTCATGTAACACAAATAAAAGACAAAAGCTATTCACCCAGAGTGACATTAAATCTGAATTTGCAATGGCATACCAAATGGTTGAGCATTGCCGGAAGGATGTCATCGAGTGCTCGAACACCAACGGTTGAGTGCAGACTGTCAAACGTCTTCGCAGCAGCCTGCCTCACTTCTGGCAGCGGATCACACAGAGCTCTTCTCACAGTGGGCACCAAACTGTTTACAAATGTGAGCACCATGTCTTTGCTGGTGGAAGCCATTATCTCTGAGAGACCAATACACACTCCCTGTCTCTGATCTGGCTGATCTGATTCCAACCCCTTCTCCAGAATCGGAATGATCTCTGGCAGCACCCGTTCGCCTAGTTTCCGCACTAGATCTCCTAAAGTACGGGCTGCAACCTGTCACAAAAACAAATAAAATTGCTGATAGTTCTGACAGTTATTATTGGGTAAAGTGTGCTGCCCAATATCATACCTTTTACGCAGCTCTTAATTGTAATAGTTAAAAAAATACTTACTGCAGATCCTTGCTTTTGATACTGAAAAATAAACCTTGTGCTTTTTAGATAATTTATAACACTACTTTCTACACTTATACATTACAAAAACAAAAGAGAGGAGGAATGTGACAGGTGTGGCAACATAATTGGAGATACTAACCCAGAATTTGAATCATAAGACAAAGGAAAACCTGTGATACAAACCCATCCTACTACACCGTGACATTTAGTAGTAGTATAGGATTTATAGATGCATCCGCTACTGCAGTTATTTGTACCCATCTACTACTTAAAAGTACCCACTCACAGTGCGATAAGGATTCAAGTACAAAGATTTCCTCCTTAACCTGTCCCTATTTATCTTCATTTGATCAGTACCTGTCTCTTGTCGTAGCTGGTACTGGCCAGACAGCCAAGCAAGAGACTGAAGAGCGTAGGAAGGATTTCTCGCAGAGTCCGAGGCGTGTTGGTGACGACAACCTTCCAAACATGCAGAGCTGCCTGTCTCACCATGAGAGCCACATCTGACCTACCCATGTACAGCCCTGCCAGTACCCGGTTTCTGCGTCCTCCACCAAGAGCATCAATGATAGCCTGAAAATTTAATGAAACTTCCTCAAGTTTGCACATTATTGCGTGTAAAATGGAAAATAACTGTAAATGATAAATCAGAAATAATGTGCAAGTGGAGGTGATATATTTTAAGGCACTATCACAGCATTTGTCTGGAAGAAATTACAAAAACAAACAAGAAATCGGGCAGGATAGAACAGCTGTGCAAAGCAGAAGACTCACCTGGTTGCAACAGTCACTAGAGTCAACATACTCATAAATAAAGACAATTTTTAGAAGACTAATTGAATGGCTGAGATGTGAAAATAGTACCATATTCTGAAATGCATGTATCCAGAACAGTATTGTACAAATATGAGAATATTTCCAAAAACAATCATCATATTTTAATTACAATTATCATGATGCCAACATACGATTTATTACAATTCCTAATCTTCAGCTGTATTAAATTATGCATAGCTAATGGTTCTCATTTCAATGTGCATCCCATAATGACTCAACATCCACTAGACTCCCTGGACTGGCGAGGAAAAGAAAGATGGTTAACAGTACTCTTACAGACATCTGGCCATCAACAGCTTCAGAAGCAAACCTTGAGTGTACTGAATGCAAAAAGTTGTAGCGTGTTAGGAATCACTGTTACGGTGAAGTTTCCGGAGAAGCCACTTGTTTTATGATTTTATATATTACCAGCAACACACAGTGTTCCTCTCATTATATTACATACTGGTAAAACATACAGAAGAAGAATGGCTTACATGATGTGACTGTTCAGTTCCAAAGTTATCATCTTCATCTGCTGTTTCAGTGCTCATTTTTCCAGACACTCCAGATATTCTGTAGAGCAAGTCACCCAATAACTGCACTGAACTGTGGAAACAAAAAAATTATCACCTTCAAAATTAAATTTACCTTGTTTTTAGCACGCTTTCCTTTCTTAAAGGAAACAGACTTCTCAGATCACCATCATTTGTAGATCTATTACAACAAAACCAAACACTGATGATCCCCAATAATTTAATTGGCATATGGAGTATGCCTCGCCAGAAGTATGTTGGATAAAATTTTGTAGGCAGCTGATAGGAGGGAGATTCCTTGATAATTATTACAATCAGTCTTAACACCCTTCTTACGAATTGGTATAATAATAGATTCCTTCCACTGCTGTGGCACAGAAACCTTAAGTCAACCTAGATGACTTGGCCAAAAACTGAATCTAGCACCTTCTAAACATGAACCAGAAGTGCAAACTACTGAACTGTAACATTCAGTTAAGCGATGATACTGAATTTCCTCCATTTCAACTCTTAAAATACATCCCTACGTATGGCGGTCATTACAGAAATGTCAAGTCATACCAAAACAAAAAGTAATGATAACTTCTTTATATAGACAAATACCTGTATCGAATCCTCCAGTTATCATCAAACAGTCCCCTTTCAAGTTCTGGCAGCAAAAGCATGATGGCTGTGTCTGCATAAAGATTGACAATTCTCTGACCTGCTTTCAACGCAGTGTCACGCACATACTCATTCTCATCTGCCAAAGCCTACAAATACAAAACGTTCACAAGTACAGGTAACCCTCCATTTGCACCGGTTCAATTTTCGCCAATTCAGAATTACGCCGCTTTTGAAACCAGCAAGTCAAAAAGTGAAGAAAAAAAAAATATTTTACTATTATTTATAACGTTTTACAATGTTTCTCGTACCGATTCTTACACTAAATCGTAATTCTTACATCGCTGATTTTGAATAAAAATTATAAATACAGTCACCTCTGCACTCATTGCTGAGTTGTTGCGAGATAATCTCCTAAAAATCCGCCAACATTGCGCAACAGTCACGTGAGCATTGGTTACTCTTCACGGTGAGTCATTTGCTTTCAGCCTGATAAGGGAGTAAGGAAAAATGCACTCAGTTCACCTCTTGTTGACACATTGAATGTGATGAAAACTGTGCTAAACATGTTTGTGTTGTTGTTCGACCACTATTCTGCAGTAGCAACTGTTTTACATTTATAAATTGTAGAAGAGCCACCATGTCTGGTAAGAGAAGTGAATGTGTTGGTAAAAAGTTGCGTAGGTCTATTGCGTTAGAAGATAAGATGGGCGTAATTCGTAGAATAGAAGGTGGTGATACCCGTCGTAATGTGTGCAGAAGTATGAAGTTGCCTCCTTCCGCTGTGACTACCTTAATGAAAAATTCATATAAAATAAAACAGTCAACGCAGCAGGCTACGAGAGTAAGTGCAACGCAAGTGAGTCA
Organism: Zootermopsis nevadensis; assembly: GCF_000696155.1. The sequence continues at coordinate 649,807 of NW_019059618.1, forward strand.
GCGGAAGTAAACTTTTTGAAACAATGGAGAAATTACTGTTGCTATGGGTGGATGACATGAATCAAAAAAACATTCCCTTGACTGAAATTACTATCACGGATAAGGCGAAGTCAATTTTTGAGGAACTTGAGTCGTCAACGTTTGGGTGCCGGGAACGCACGTCATCGACCATGAGCAAATGAGACAGAAAATAAAAAATAAAAAAATTAGACTAAAAGGTATACAATGTGTTTTTAGGTGGTGGTGGAGATTGGGTTTGTGGTGAGAATAAACTGTCAAAATCATTATTGACTTACTGTATGCCAGTGGTATTCAACCTGGGGTATGCGTACTCCCCGGGGGTATGCAAAAACATCTTAGGGGGTATGTGAAATTTAAAAAATATATTATTTTATGATAAAAGCTGAATAATCAGTAATGTAATTTATTTTAGATGTAGATTATATACTATGTATAACTTGAATTATACACCAACAACTTTGGGGGTACAAAGTTGAAGAGAAATTATATCTGGGGGCACGCAAACAAAAAAGGTTGAATACCACTGCTGTATGCTAACTAAAGGTGATAAAAGTAAGCGAGGTAATAAGCTGCTGATTCTGATATAAAACAATATCAAATGAAGCACACAAAAGGATTCTTGGACCTCAGAAAAATCTTGGGTTATTAGAACTTTGAAATGATACCACTTAAATATAATTGGCAAGCCCTACTCTACGAAAGAACACCGCAAACCAAGACACATAATAACAATAACAGTAGGATTTGAGGAATAATAATAATGAGTAATTCTTGCAAACTATCAGAAACTGCTGCAAAAATTGGCATTACTGTTGCTTAATAGGATCTGAGGTTTTCACAGCAGTGAGTACGAAGATGTCTGTTCGTCTTCATTAATACCCATCAGTGTTGTTTGTTCTTGGTGCAAACCACTTGTGTAGCAACCATTTTTACGCCACTCTCTCGGAACAAATGAACCACACTCGGACCTTTATGCAGCCTGACCTTGAGCTACAGTCTGACCAGGCCTTGGAAGTGTTGCCAATTACACAATGAAAATATTTCAATACTTCAAACATTTTTCAAACTTCCTTCATATAAGATGTCATCTATGTTACAAGCAATTAACTAATTAAGAATATTTACCTTAAGAATTGGATTAATAATTTGTCCTATATATGGGGTGAATTCAGTGGTGAATACCACAGGCATGTAAATAAACATCATGATATAACCATCCTTTACATGTGGTGCAATATCAGTCCGTTCAGCCGTACTAATAATTTCTGGAAAAGAAACAATTTCAAATGAAATGTGTATACAGCAGCCACAAATGATTTATAACCTACAATTTTCACTACAGTGCCCATTATTCGTTACACATACACATGGCATTTCTTACATGCAACAAACCTGCATAAGTTTGTGTCCTAGTCCTAAAATCACATGAAATGTTCCTATGAGTATATGGTTGCAACCACTTTGTCAGAAAGATAAAGAAGCATCAGAACATCAAAAGAGAAGCACATATATTCGCTAGATTTCAACACATGTGCTGAATGTTTACAAAAGTTGCTGGAAACCCAGTACATTAGTTTGAAAGAATAACTGAGCCAGTGAAACCATAAGTCCCTGGTACACTGAAAAATTCCAGGCATGTGCCATTTTGTTGTTGCAGCTACTTAAATTAGACACCAAAGCTCACACCATGTGTTGACTATTTTCGAGTAAGCTATACCCTTCAGATGGTCCCACAGGTAGAAGTCGGTAGACATGACAGAAGATGAGGCCACAAAACCAGTCTGTTTCATTCTACCCACTGGGTAGTGAGAGTTCACAAACTTCTTTACATTGCAGGTAAAATGAGCAGGAGCTACATCATGGATAAACCACATAGTCTGTTGTGTTTCCAGTACTACATCCTCCAGTAGAGGTATCATATTTCCTTGATTTTAAGACACATCCTTGATTTAGCAAGTGGTTTTCAGGGGAAAAAATATGTATATTACAATAGGAAATGTCAATATTCAAACACAAAAGTCTGTGTATTAATAATATCACAATCTACTTTGTTGCAATCCTTGTGTTTAATGTCCCATTACAAAGATTTTGCTTGTCACACAATATAATTTTTCAATAACATTTCTCAGATGTCATCAAATGTATATGCAACCTGATTCCAGAAATTTTAAAATGTGAAAATACGTGCATCTTAAAATCAAGAAAATATAATAATTCTTCAATAACAAAATTAAACTTGGAGGATCCTGAGAGTCAAGGCACTGGCTTGTGACATAATCTGGTAGAAGTTTACCGACATTTCACAGGTGCTTGCAGCCTCCATCTTTAAAGCGATGAACACCCTGATGACAGAGGTAGTAAGCACCTCTGAAATGTCAGTAAACTTCTAACAGACTACACAGCAACAACACAGAAGACAGCCATATTAAATCTTACACTTATAAGTGTATGCCATCATAATTAAGGCACGCTTCAATTTAATGGCTACATATTTTAAAGACTTCAAATAAAGTCATGGGTATGCCGTGCATAAAATTTGTGATGTTTTCCACATGTGTCCTCTAGATTTCTTGGTGAGATAAACTAACAAATGCTTCTTTTATGGCCCCACAGGTATAAATAAAGTGGTGTGAACGATAGGAAATGAAAAATGCTCAGAACAACCTGCTCCAGCATGTCCCATGAAACCTTTCCAACACAAACTGAAAAAGTTCTACAATAAAAAAAAGTCATTGCAATATTGCATCCAGTTAGTGCAACAATGAATGCAAGAAAACTACCAACAAAACGAGTGCCCCATGTAAAAGAAGAGCTGCTCATACTGTACACTACCTGGCATCAATCTGTGCAGTTTCTCAACACCAAGTCCACCTACAACTTCACTAAGACCCTGGGCGGCGCCTGAACGATCTACAGAACTTGTTTCTGATGTGAGTGTCTGCATCAACCACGGAAGCAAATCTTCAAAACTCGATTCACCCATTCCACGCACCATAGCTCCAAGAGCTCTTGCTGAGACACTGCGAACCTGCAACCAAAATGGAAGAGTGTTTCGCGATTGAAACGTCAATGGCAGATCTACAAAAGCAAGCACTAAATTCCGAACCGTCACTAAACTTTGTCACAAATGAACAGGCTAATGCCTGTGCTGAGGAGGCTAGGGCTCGATTTTGGGCTGTTACGCCATAGTAGTACAATCACAATCTTGTAATGAGTTCACTTAACTCATGCCTGTGTCACTACTGAAAAATACCTGCTCAAGAATATAACCCTTAAATGGAAGAATGTCGACACAGAATTTATGTAAAATGTTTTAAATGTATGTATTCCTGTTTTATGTGGTATTTTCCAGAAATACACAACAAGTACATCAGAATACACATGTATAAGCAAACAAGAATTGTAACAGCAAACCATATCAATACACAAAAAACCTGAGATGAATGCACACAGCATATAAAAGTAAGATTTACCTCTGGCACCGGGTCAAGCAGAGACGTTTTAAGACCAGGTATGATAGTGGGCAAGTAGGGAGTCAGATCTTTCTGGTCAGTTAAGGAGTACATATTGCCAATGATCTGGGCAGCCATTTTCCGCGTTTCCGTAGAACGATCCATAAACGCGCGCTGCACAACTGGCATAATGAGAGCCAAAGACGGTGCATCAATAAAGTGCACAAACTGTGTATCCAGAAGAGTTTGTAAGCAAGTGGCAGTTTTGTTTGACGGGTCTTGCAGCGCCTCCAGCAGCACAGGAACAATCGCTACAAAGCACAAACAACAACATGCTATAAAGCACTGCAGCACTTGTTACTGACACAAAACTTGCGTTGTCAATATGACGTTCACTTTCAGGTGATGTAAATTAAAGATCCAATACAACGCAATGGTATTCTGGAGTCAGCAGATGTCAACATAACAACATCCCAGTCAAGTCATAATTGTTACATTTCTTACAATTCTAACTAAGTTACAGACTGGTGTTGTTATTTAACAGTATTATTGATGTTATTTTTTTCTTTTAAAGGACTTATTATTAACTAACAAAAGTTTTACACAGTTGCGACATTTTTAACTACTACCTTATAAACATAATTTTATACCAAAATTGCAGATATGTTAATTATTTAACTCCATACTCAATTCCACACCTCATGGGTGTGTTGCTTTTGTCTGGACACAGTGCACCTTTCATCTCCAAATGCTTACTAAAAATGATACTGCACATCATATTTTGTTAGATCTTTTCCAAGAAGATCTCAATGAAAATGTTATTACAATCAATTAATCCATTCTTTTCTATCTTGTGCTTATAACAAAAAGTGTAAAAGATTACAAATAAAGATACCCAAGAACACTTAAAAACCAATATCTGTTTGCTGTAGCAAAAGCTGATCAATGGATTATATAAACTGATGTGCAAAAATACTTACTTTTCACAATTTAAATTATGGTGTGTTGCATTAAAGCAAGTATCATATTTGTGTTCACTAACAAAGAAATGGATTATAAGGTAGATCCTGACTTGGAAATGTAAATTGCGTTTATAATTGTTTAAAACATTAACGTCATTGTAAACTCACCTTGAATTTCTGGGTTACGTATGACAGAACCAATGAGTTTCAGAGCCTGTGCTCCAGCCCTTTGAACCTTTACATGAGAGTCACTCAAAACTTCAATTAACTTGGGAACGATACTCGGCAGACAGGAAGACAGTTGTTTGGGGGCGCAATAAGCCATTGCTCCCAGCAACTCCACAGACCCTAAAATCATAAAGTTGTTTCTCCAGAACATAAACTGCTGCATTTACAGAAAACCATGGAAATCAATGATTTGTAACAAGTCAGGAATGACAATATAGGTACAGAACTTGATTTATGTCTTCAGATTTATGTGACTTCACATGCATTCCATTCAATGCCTGACGTTTCCCACGAGAGAATTATCCAGATGGGAAATTCCCCATCCAGCCAATCAGTCACTTCCAACTACAGAAATGTACGTAGAGTGCCAGTAACTGTTTTCCAACATCAACCAAAATTGGAATGTGACAACAAATTCTAGTAAAAGTCCTAATATCGAGTCTTATAAAACAAATTAGGCCATTATTGAGTTGTGACATTTGTACAGACAGAGGGTTCTGCAGGACTGCAAACTTGCCTAGAAAAGAACACGATAACCAAGTTCAAATTGAAATATACTGTTCAGGAATGTAAACTCCATTTTGAACACTTGAATTTCACAACAAATGTTTCACCCTTGCTTTGAATTTTATCATCCAGAAATATGAATACCATGTAAATCAGGGTGGATCCACGCTACTTATCCTTACATTCATGTAGTCAGACTGTAGAGAACTATAAAACACCCTCATAAAAACCATAAATTAAATTATAAAGTGTGTATGGCATCCAATACATCTCAAATTTGACATTCCTTCTGAAGAGCAGGATAAACTGAAATAAGACAAGCACAAAATTAAAAAAAAAATCCAAAATAATTTCATGCTTCTCCATAGAACTTTGGGAAGAAAATGTTTCCAGAATATAGGTACTAATTTTATTGGTACCATATTTTCAATGGTATAGCACGTCCATAACTAAACACACATAATCATCACACAGTCACTCTGCATTAATTTATACCACATATATTTTAAAGCACACGTGACCATTATTTAATTACAATACAAAGGTGAAGTTACAAAACTGTCCAGGAAAAAAACATACTGAATCTAATTCTCCCAAAAATAAGTACAGGGATAGGCAACTGCATGCACAAATGACAAATTATGTGAGCATTCACCAGTTTTTGTCCTCCACGAGTCCTCTTCCAAGGCTGCCAGCAGAGATGGCAACACCAACTTCACTCCATGAGCAGAAAGTTTGCTCATGACAACGCGAGCCGTGTCATCTGTAGCATCACGGACATATTGACTTCCATCTCCAAAACACAACAATAAATGTGGCAGAACATGAACTATATATGGTTCAAACAATCTGCCGAGCATGTTGCACAGCATCTCAAATGCAAACAGTGCACCTGAAACATACGTATGGCCAAATGTAACAAATAATTGCTTACAGTGTTAAAACTACAATTGTATGTACAAGATATGTCAACAGTATGCTCTGTATGTTGTTACCACACAGTTTAAGCAATGTTATATGCAGATATTGTTCAAAATTAAGCACAGTTGGACAGCCAGAAGTTTCATGAGTGGCTATAGCAAAACAGTTGGGCACATCAGCATATGAAAAATTTTGTTAGAGGTAGGGGAGGAACATTCTGCAAAATGCAAACAAGCAAAAACAGAAAAGTTTGATGAAAGTGAACAAACCTTACTGCTGTGCTCAAAAAACAAAGAAGGGCCTTCAGTTCTGTCAGCATGCAATATTTTTGAGTGATTTCAAGAAAGTTGTAGTGAATTAATCAACAAGAAACATCTTTGGAGTACAAAGTTGTGAAAAGAACATTACTGACAATGCACAGCTGTATGAATCAATCTACAAGCAAATAAAGAGTTCTGTGATGGCAATAGGTTCTACTGTTAAAATATTATGTTTTAGTCTTTTCTGCCTTGCTAATTAAACCTTTAACAATAAATAAAAGAGTGAGAGACTCAAAGAAATTCACAGTTAGTTCTCCCACTTAAGTTTTCAGCGGACTGGGAATACTGACTGAGGTTTTCAGTTTCTTCAGGTGAATGGCAAGGTAGTACCTTACATTAGGCCGCAATCACTTCCTCTCACAATCTTCCCAGTTCATTATTCATTAATCTTTCCATAATTTGCCACCATGTAGCAAGCTACTGAAAGCACCGTTACACAAATGACAAATAAATAAGTATATCTTGTTGATTAAATTTGGGCACATGATATATTTCCCAACTGTTTCCCACTTCAACATCTATTAAGACTTAAATACTTTCATTACTTTACTGGCTTGGCTTCCTACATCAACCAGCTTTTAATTTACCATAGTCACACACAATACAAACTTCAGGGAAAACAATATTACCATATCAACCAAATTATGTTTTGATCAACAATAAATATTTTAAAAGACATAAACATCTATTACCTTCTCTGTGGCGAAAGTTTTTCTTGTTTTGAATGGCAGTTGTCAAAGTATTCATGATATCAAGTTGTTTAAGGGCAAGAATACCCATCCCCTTAACCAATCCTGCCAACCCATATGCTGCTCCTTTTCTCTCACCATAATTCTCAGATTCTAGTAATTGATGAAGCAACTTTTGGACTAAATGTGGAGCATCATCTTTGATTGCAGGAACAAGTGGAGGAAGACAATTGGCCACAGCCTCCTGTACCTGTAACAAATGTATCCATGATACAGGAACATCACAACACAGCAAAATGCTTTATTCTTATGAATAACATGTGAAAATGCTCATTCTTCATCCAGATTCTTCTTAAACCATACTGTACTGAAACAATTAAATTTCTACCCTAGTTATCAAAACAGTTTCTTACACAAGGCAGCAACAATTTAACATTATAAACAGTCCAAGATAAAACTGTAATATTAATTTGCTATGAAAATCTGAACAAATTGGGCTGTTTCAAATAATCTGACAAGTGTCGCAGGAAGTAAGCAAACAATACGAACAAAACCATACAATGACATTAAACAACTGAAAGATGCCAACAAAAGTAATTTTTATCTGCTACATTCTAGATTCAGGTTTGCACCAACATTTAAATGCTGTAAAGTGCAAAAAATCCTAAAATAAAATGTATAGTAATTACTGTAATTATGATCAAGAATTTTTGGATAAAATGTAGACTTTGAGGATAAATCATTCTTCATCATACTAGTTCCTCAAAATATCAGGCCAACAGCATATTTTACATCTCTTTTCCATATTAATCCCACTTTTCTATTCTACTGCATTAAAGGTAGCAAGTGCACTAAAGGCGAATTTATGGAAGCAGAAGGCAGAAAAATTTATTCTTATACATAACGACGAGGCACGTCATAACTGCATACCTGCTGTGATGGTGTTGACAAAGCATCGATAAGTTTTCCAACAATTGGCTTCACTTTACGATCATCTCGCTCCAAATGCCTGGCCAGGGAACCCATCAGAATCACCACAGACTGCCGTATGGCATCAAAACTTCCTGAATCTGGTGCTTTATCCAGAAATTCCTCAAAAACAGGCAGAAGACTGTTCACAGTTTCCTGCAATAAAATTGGTACCTAATACAAAGCCAGTAAACACACAAAGGACCCTGTGTATCATGATTATGCAGAGTCCAGTAATGGAGAAAGTAACCTCTCTTAGCAAGAATATTTAGTACCAAATGTACTGGGCTGTGGGCCACATAAAACTGAACACCAATTATTTCAGCTGTATTCTTAGTATATAGTGCAATGATTTCTTTGTGTATATTTATTATGGCAGGAGTAGCAAGCAAAATATGGACGGCTGACATTATCCGAACTTGAGCGTAAACAAAATTTCATCAACAATCTAATAAAATGAGCAAGTCATAGGTTTTTTAATAACACTTTCTCAAAAGCATAGGTTATACACCATGAATAGTATAATGATTCTGAAAGATGAATTACAAAGGATGTGAAAAGAAGTGGACTTGGCCTATTGTAAGGTACTATCCCACTATTTGTCTATAGGCAGAGACAAGACACAAAACCTTCAGTCGAGTAGCCGGTGTATGGGCTGGACCCTACAATTGCCACTGCAAGACACTCACCTTGCCATGCAGATCTACAGCAGCTAGAGCCGCTGCCAGCATATTCTTTCTGACCTCAGGGCTTCTATCTCCAAGCCCCACTGACACAAAAAATGTGATGAGATGAGAGACAGATTTTGGAGTGAGAAGGGGAGCAATCTGGGCAAGTGCAAGGGCCACACCACTGCGTGGCTCCCACATGTCCACAGGCTGTTCAACAACACGACCAAAACTATCCAGTTTGGGAGGTAAGATCTAAAACAACAACAACAATGAATATATATTCACACCTTTGCCTGAACACCAAGTCTTGATGATAAAGAGGGCATGGAGGTAAAGTCTGTTCTGACCAATACAGAGATTAATGAAACATTTCATTTTTATATTGCATTCTCTCGTCTATTGTAGCTACCAACAGTGGAAGATGTACACAACACTTTCTGCAACTTCACAGTAATATAATAAAATATTTTCTTACTGCAAGCTTTTCATGATAGATTACAAGCAACTGCTCCAGGACATGATCGATGAGGCCTGTTTCCTGTTTCAGTAAGGCAGCAAGAGCCTGTGCTCC
>NW_019059618.1:659276-674732 GCF_000696155.1 Zootermopsis nevadensis
CAACTCATCACAAAGAGCAGCTGGAAGTTGCAGCTCTGCCACAGCCCACAGTTTTACAGCCAGGTCTCTGCAGGTAAAAGCGAAATATACACCATTTACAATATACTACAAACAAATTAAGAAATATATGCATAGCCTAACTATTCTGCTGCATTCCTCAGGACGTCAATTTCATGCCACTCCCTCCAATATGACAAAGTTCATTTGATAATCTGAATCAGATTGGATGTGTAAAGTGTACAGTAAGTGTCAACAGGGAAAGATTACAAGTTATTCATACAGCCACAGCCTAAAAAACTTCATGCTGTATGTGTCGAGGCAAGAACAGTTTGGTTGTACAAGAGCGTAACTCCAGCAATTCTGGTAGCCTGACAGGCTAGACAAACGGTGAATACGACCGTAACCCGCACAAAAAATGACGATGACAAGGATTGTGACAAGATGACACTACCCCTACTTGCATTTGAAGGGGTGTCCAAGTGGAGACAACAGGCAGAGTCCTAACAATGGTGAGCAACAGTTCACTGATGACATACCTGGTAAAAGACAGAATGTGGCAATCGAATACCACAGCAAGGACTCTGACTAAATATATCATTTCCCTGTATTCCACCTACACTTTTCAAACAATGATAGTGCTGCTGACAAAAACAAATCCAATCTATGACTATGGAAATTGAGAAATGTTTTCACTTCTTGAATGATACCTACTCAGAATATTTGGCTCTGAACAAAGGAAGTATAAATAAAGTATAAATTTCAGACAAAACACAAACGTTTTGGAAGAAATATTTGCAAATTGCGTGACAACACATGCTACAGCAAATTACTTGTCAAAAATGGCAGGCAGAGACATAAGACGTACATGGATAACTTCTTATCACCTCCTGCCTTATTTGATGATCTGACTAAATATAAAATGAAATGCTGGGGAACAGCAAACGTACAACCTAAGACAATGGGAATGCCCCATGACACAACCAAGTAAGTCGTAATTTATCTATTGGATATAATGGGTGGATTTATTTGTAACTTATCTCTACTTCATGTGAATCCTTTGTTTGTATTTTTGTGACATGTATTGTATTATTATGACTTATTCTACATCCTATTGTCATCTGACTAACTTATGGATCCATGGAATGTAATAAAGATTTATGTATGTATGTATGTATGTATACAAATGTATACCAAACAGTCATATGTAGGTCATATTTAAAATGTAAACTCAATTTGCGTCAAAGTAAGCCAAAATTTCCTCCCTTAAAAAAATTGTAAAATTTTCCATTCAGTAATTGGAATTCATTAAAATTCATAAATCACATTAAAGCAAGTTTCTGCACTTCTCACCTATTCTCTTCACAAACATCAAACTGTGCAACCCAAATCCTCCTTATAAGTCGTAACGCTTGGTTATAATCTTCTTTCAAAGTTGGAAAGGCACCAACCATAGCAATCAAACCCTGTAACATAAGACAAGCAAACAAAGACAATAAACACAGGCTATGCAGGACAACTGCTCTGCTTTCAGTGTAAAGTTGCAGAATAAGTTCTCAGTTGAGTTACCCAGAAAGAGCTCTTTGTATGTGAAATCGATTCAGTTGCCAAAACACTGCATTACATTTGAAATAGCAGATGATGAGTAATGTCCAAAAATCTGGTAACAGTAATTAAAATGTGCAAGCTTATTGCATTTTAATTGGTTTATCACAGTTACAAGACTCTCTTCCCATCATTTCATTAAGTGGTCTTGACCGAGAGTGAACTTGATAAGACAGTGACAGAAGATTTCTGTCTTCTGGGTTGTTGCGCTGTGTAGTCTGGTCGATGTTAACCAACGTTTCAGAGGTCATACTGCCTCCATCATCAGGGTGATGAATATGCCAATAGGGTGTGTGGGGCTAGGTTTATAGGAGCCAGACTGTGAATGGAGTAGCCTGCCCCGACCCAATGGGAGCAGGTCCCACACACCCAATTGGCATATTCATCGCCCTGGTGACGGAGGCAGTATGACCTCTGAAACGTTGGTTAACATCGACCAGTCTACACAGCGCAACAACCCAGAAGACAGAAATCTTCATACTCATCGCTGTGAAAACTTCAAATCTTACAAGATAGTGACAATTTGAATTTAAAGGAATCTAGACACAAATGGTTAAATAAATAGACAAATTCATTTATGATGTTCTTTTGGGTTCTGGTGCCATGCAAACTGGTAGATGTCAATGTTTTGGAGGAGCATACGGTCCCCATCTTTGACCGTGAAAAAAATTCGGGGCAAACCAATGGGGAAATCAATATAAAAGTACAAAATAATCCTAAATTCTATCAAATTATAAGTGGAATAATATGGAACAGATAAATCCCAACACGATTGCATAACATTAATTTATACAACATATTTTAAACTAATTCTAACATGATTTAAAAAAAGCAAGAAAGGCATGGGAAAAAATTGTTTAGATGTACTGAAGGAAAAAATAAACAAGGGATAAAATTAGGAATAAAAACTTCATAAAAAAATCTAAAAATCAAAATGTATTAGTAGAGTTATGAGAGAAATGGTTAGAACGGCTCAACCTTGAAAACAGAAAGGACAGAACAAGAATACTGGGAAGAGTCTTAGACTTAAAATTTAAAAGGAGACTCATAGGATGACCCAGGCCAAGCAGGTCAGCCATGTACTAGAAGACATCAGGAAGAAAGAACTGGCAAAAAATGAGAGACAGGAGTGCGGCAAAATAGAAGGGATCAGCAACAGTTCAACCACTGATCAACATTAAACAGAAACAGGAGATGAACATAAGAGTCTGATTGTGATGAAACTGGTTTTGTAAGTTATGATCATTTGTGTGCCATTCTCAGCATAATTTTTGCTGGAAAACACACAAACACCAAAACTGATATAAAACATGTGTCATTAAAATAGTTAACAATGGAAGGTGAAATAAGTATAACTTCTCAATTCAACCCAACTTCTTAAACATACTTTTTAAAAATAATTAAAAATTATCACTACCTCCTCACTTCAGAGGATTAGTGCGTTTCTAGAAAAAGAAAAGCATACATTCGTAAGTAAAGCTGCATTAAAGTTGTCTTACAATCCTACGTGCACTCACCCTAAGAGCTGCATCACGCACCACTGCTGATGGATTCTGCAATGCAGCAAGCAAACTGTCTATCTCATCCACACTAGCCCGCGCACAACCAGCAGCTCCACAGCCTGACGCTGCAACGTCAAGCAGAGCAGAGCCTGCTTGCTGCTGAATGCGACCACCAGTACAACCTGTATATTATAAGAAGGCAAAGAACAATTTAAATAGAAGGTACAAAGGACTGCTTCCACCAAAATCCTTCTACTCACACATGGCTTAGAGGTACGATTATAACCATACACATAAGCAAAAATTATGACATTTTGTTCTTTCACAAACTGACCCACAATCCAAATCAATCAGCAAACCAAACTCTTTTTCTTCACATTCACTTGTAATGATTTGAAATGCCAGTCATTCCGTGTCATATCGACTGATGCATAAACTCTCATCCAGTGGAAAGTAATGGGCATCCCTGTAGAGTCAAATGTTAGTCTCCATAAATTTTGAACAAGTGGTTTATGACTGAGTAATCTTCAAGTGCAAATATTATGCAGAATGTTAAAGAGACAAAGGTGAATGAAGTGTCATTTTAATGCTACCAAAATGAACATCACATGATTTTGTAAAGTTTTCAAGATCATTAAACTTCTATTCTCAACCTTAATTCTAAAATATATGAGACTGAAACTGTAAACATATATTAGTAGTGTGCGCTTGAGTGCAGCACATGGGTGGGTGCATAATACTTTCAATAAAGTTTGTCATGCATTCTCAATGGTAGCATCTGTTTGCTTTGTACTAGCAGAGCAGTGAGTAGCCTGGTAATATCATAGAGTTTGACTTTCAGGCATGACTCACCACCTTGTCTGTACTCAGTCTCTTGAAGCAGCAAACAGAGGCTACTGTTGTCATATTCACTTTTTGTGTTTATTTTTTTAAATAATTACGTGGGAATTAAAAAAATTCCAACATCGCACACTCTAGATTAACAACCACTTACAGTAACTAGACTTTTGAAATGCAAATGCTGATGGCAAGACTTCAAGGATGCTGCACTATGTAGCCTGGAGGATAATGACAGATGTTTCAGGAGATTACTGCCTCCATCACGAGAATGAGTAGCCACAGAGGCGCACGTTGGTAAGGCAGACCAGAGTGAGGGTAGGCAGCAGGAGGAAGGCAATGGAAGAAGAGGCAGATATCTGCGAGGCCATACAATGAAACACATGGAAGTGTACAAAAATACAAATCAAATGGAAGATGAAGTAATAAATGGGAATACTGGATGAAGATATGAAATAAATAACAACAATTTAAAGGGTGGAGATGGAGTGAGAGAAGAATGAAGGAACTGGCTGGGGCTGGATCAGTGGCCTAAGAAGATAACGAGTGCTAGGAAACAAGCACTGAATCCATGGCGGAAGTTTCCTATGTTCTTGGTTCCATGTTGTTAGGGCGTAACTCAATTTGAATGGCTTTTCTTATCATATGGTTTGTGTATCTGGATTTGGTGCAGAGTATGCTGGTGGCCAGATATTGAATTCAACAGCTCAAGCTTATGCTGTGTTTGGCCATGGTCAATCTGTCTGAATTCTCCAGACAGATGTGCTACTGATACTCCTTTATCCTGGTCTCAATGGAATGGCCAGTCTGCTCATGTAGAATTGACCACATTCACAGGGTATGATGTACACACCTTGAGTCTGAAATCGCAAGCCAGAGACTTGATGTCATGCCTGAACAGCACCCTACCGATGTGATTGACGGCCGTGCTGATAAGGGGAATAAAGGCAATCAGGGGAAGGATCTCCAGAGCTGGAACTACTTTGCTTAGTAGAGTGACAGCCTGTAAGATGTGCCAGGCATTATAGCTGCTCTGCCTGAATGTTACCCTGAGACACTCAACTACAGCTTATCGTGCAGGCTTTCCTGGCCACAAAAGGTATGCCCTTGTATACCAATATGGAAAGCACAGCCTATTTCTTTTATTTCAACTTCTGTATATTAATTCATTCTTTCCTATCTTCATTCTACATACTGCATTTCCTGCCTATTTCCATGTATCTCACTCCCCCTCCTCCTTATAGCCAGGCCGATGTCACCCCTCAAATAATTACACAGCAGCCAAATGTTGCTGCTACCAGAAACTTGCATTTTCTGGATCTTAAGGCAACATGCATAGATTCTGATGCATAATGACACAAATTACAAAACAAGCAAAGCTAATAGCTCCATTTTTCAACATTTATTTGGGAATGTGCCTAAAAATTCTCTAAATATTCATGTCACTGGCCAATTTTCCAAGAGTGATTTTAAATATTCACAAGTCACTAGCCAAATTTAAATAGAATGGATTCTTATCAAAACAAATTAAATAACATAAAATACTTCTAAGTCATCAGACAATTTTGAATAGAATGAATTTTGACTACAACAAATGTAGTAGCTGTTTTAACTCTTTTACAATGAGCTGTCATATATATACATGCAATACCAACATTTATTAACTGATACAAACTCACTTATCATTTCTATAAGGAGTTCAAACATTTGCTTTCTTGGGAGCAAATCAGGATGATAGCAATCCTTCTCTTGTGTATTATCTGCACTTCCTCTCATCTGCACATGTTCAGAAATGATCTGGAGCCCAGAAATTACCAATGAATCATCTGCCTTTGCAAATGCAGACAGCAGAGCAAAACGTATCAAAGGGAAAACGTAACAGAAAGCTGGGGCTGTTAGGTATGTTCGCGGAGCGTCAGCACTTGTCGTCCGTCGCGGCCTCACAGTTGCTTTATGCAGAGCTGTAATGGTGCGAGTCACAGCTACACTCAAATCTTCATCTTCCCAACGTGCATCAAGATCACAACAAGGGGCTTGAAGTCGGAGAGTCACGTGTGCAATAAGATCACCTGTAAACAAGAGTACAAAGTTGAACTCCAATATCTACCCAGTGAACCACATTGTGAGCCAAATGAATCCCACAGGCAGGCTTTACCTAGATATTTATGCCTGCTGGTGAAGGAAACACATTTCCTGAGATCTATATACAATGCAGATAGATACGGCGCGGCTAATGGAGACTGCAGATCCTTCAAGATATGTGGCAGAAGATCTTGAAAGTATAGTGACAGTTCTTCACCACTATCATTTGCTGCTGCCTTTATCATTGACACCACATTCTCAAGCCTTTTATTCAGCTGGAAAAATTGTAAAACAAACTTTTAATACTTTACCACACAAAGAAGTTTCTTTAACGCAATCTCAGAATTCGTGTACTAATGAATTGCAGGTTAAGACAGAAGAGTACTTTCTGCACTTTACAGAAAGACAGATGTCTGTCATAATTAATTAGCTTCCTGGACAGCTGGAAGCATAAGAATTCTTAGATCTGAGCTTCCTGGACAGCTTTCATGAGGGCAACTTAATGTGAAATGACAGTTTAATGACTATTTTTGAAATAGCTGGAAGCATAAGAATTCTTAGATCTCATGCGAAATCATTTTAAATAAGTATTTTGGAATGTTTCAAACTTGTTCCACAATTGCTGATACAAGAGCAGAAAGGAAACTGCACCATGCTGAGCACTCCTTATCTAACCAAAAGCAGCATTCCATTCCACTAATCAGATAAGACTTTCTGTGCCTCGTCTTTTCCTTACTCTAAAAAACAACTGTACTATGATGTGCCACGAGTTGTGTGGGGTGCATGTGGATGAGATGGGATGGGATGCTGACTATGCAAATGTGTTCTATGCCATTACTAAACACTATTACTGTCTCACAAACATATACTCATGTCACGTCACCCACGTTGTGTGTTTCTGCACAAAACTATCAAGTGTTCTTTTTATAAGTGGTGCTCTGTTTATTGCGGGAGCTGGGGTAGCTCAGTCAGTATAATGACTGACTACAAACTGGATGACAAAAATTCGATCCCCAACATAGGTGGGGAGGTCATTTCCTCTAGCCTCTGCATCCAGACCAGCTCTGGGGCCAACCCAGCCTTCTATCATGGGTACCAGGGTCCTTTCTGGGGGTAAAGTGCAGCCTAGGCATGACAATGACCACTCACCCCTATCAAGCACCGAGGTTAAGAACGAGTACACAGTACACCAACTCTCCCCACAAGCGCTTACATAGCAAATAGCGGGACAGCTTTGGCTCTGTTTATTGCTAAGTAATTGTGATGTTGGCACAAAAGAAGTAAGGATTAGCAATAATATGTAGACTGATGTTTTTGGGTGTAGTGTAAAGTTCCTCCTGCCCCAAATATCCAACTATGGCAACTTTTCGTACCACGCCCATAGCACGAACATGATCTCACTATTATCTGACCAGGTATACCCTGATATTTGTTTGTTTCATAACAACTAAAAATAAGTAAAAAAAACTGAAAAAATAAGATGTGTACTGTTTTGGAAATCACACCAGACAAACCCAAAACATTTCTAGCAAATTGCTTTCCCCAGCATAGTGTTGGAAAATCTAAAAAATACAATTGTGTGGTACATGCTGAAGCAGGGATCATCACACATTCTAACATTGGATTTTGAATGCCTACATTCTGTCCGTGTTTCCTTGTTTTTAGCAGAACACCTGCAGCATTGAACTCATCTGCCTTCTGTGGGCCAGTTTTCACTGTCATACACAGTGCGGCAACTGGAAAACGGGACTGGTGTTATGAGGCATGAACTGGTGCTGCCATCTAACAGAAGTGAATATGAACCCAAAGAGGTATTGTTCCTAGAGTGCTACACTGAAGGTCATCATACATTGCTGCCATTTGAGAACGTAGTGTGAGGTGAAGCAGACGTCTCTCTTGTGTGTGTGTTGTGAAGCAAGAATGGAACAAGCAGTGAATATCAAATTTTGTGTTCGGCTGGGCAAAAGTGCCATGGAAACGTTTCGAATGATGAAGCAAGTGTACGGAGATAATTGTCTGTCTCATATACGTGTTTTTGAATGGCATAACCATTTCCGCCATGGAAGAGAATCATTGGAAGATGAACATCCTGGCCCAGCAAAAACGATTCGAACGCCAGAGTTGATTGAAAAGGTGCATAGGTATGGTAAGGTATGTAAACTACACTGTTAGGCTGATTACTTTGAAACTTCAGTAGAGGGAAGATTGGTTCAACATTAATAGCCTACAGTTTATCTGGAACTCTAGATAGCAAACTGCAATGATTAGTTCAAAAGAAGCACAAAAATGTAAACATTAAGCTTCAGAACACTTCATAGTTTAACTTTAAAAATTCTTAGACATATACCTGTAGGATGACACTGGGCGCCAGAACATGTTAACAGCCCAATGATAAAAAAATTATACCGCAAAAACAGAAAGAAAGCCAAGTTACCTCAGTCAATCTTGCACGTATTGCACTTTCCCTCTGCAACTGAAGTCTCAGAGTTTCCTTTTGTTTTGGTGTCAGCTGAGGTTCCTTCAGTTTTCCTTGTTTCCTCCGTTTCTCCTCCAATTCTCTTCGTAGCTGCAACTCCTCCAGTTGCTCCTTGTACGAATACACTTTACTCTCCCGTTTCACATTCTTCACATTCAGCTCATTTTCACTATCCTTCCTATATGACGCAAAACAGTCATGCATATTAAAAATACAGTATTATCTCACATTAAAACTAACCTAACCTAATCTAACCCAGAACATTTTCCACATCCATTAGCCATAATTCTGACAACTGTTTCTTCCAAATATTTTTTCTTTTATTTATAGTTTATTTTATGATACAGCTAATAGCCAAGAACAGGGATCACCACCCATATGCAGCAAGGTGCAGGCAGAAGTGTTCACAAGTGCCCATGACAATTTTATGTATGCAGTTGAATTCGGACAATGCTTGCACCTTACGGTTTCTTATATTTGTGATACGGTAAAAATATGGAAAAATATCTGAGCAGTATGACTCCTTAACCATACAAAGTAGTGTTTTTAAACATGACCAATTTTGTTGTATGTGAGAGGGCACTCATGTTTTTAAACATTCTGAACCTTGTTAGTTATTGTGGCACAGGAAGTACCATTACAAAAACACTTTCTGCTTTACCTCCATACCAAACCACATCTAGTAGTGCCACAATAACTAACAACGTTCAAAGCGTGCCTAATACTTTAGAAAATATCTTATATCAGCTGACTAACAAGATGAATGGAATTCTTGGTTTTTAAAAACATGAGTGCAATAACTACACAGACAAACTGAACCTTAAAATGAACACTTACGAAGTGTGCGCAAAAGTGAGGAGTGAACAAACAAACAAGTATTAAGTAAAAAGTTGATACATTAAACTCTAAAACAGAAGTGTGAGAAAACATGGTATTTTGCTCCAACTGACGAGTTCAGCACATGCTCATTCAAAGTATCTTACCCTGATAATACACTCTTGTCATAAAGTTCACCTTCTGGTGTTAGGAATGTGAAGTATTCATCTTTAGTAACAAGAAGAATAGAAGGATCACTTAATTGCTTGATGACAAATGTAACCAGAAGTGGAAGAACAACATCTGGATTCAAGCGGACTACTGTCTGCAAAGAGTTCTCCATGCACTGGAACACAAATATTCAAAATAAACTGAGGTTACACTAATCTACAGCACATTCCAGTTAATTTCATTCAACAAATTTAGTCAAACTGATACAATTTTCTGAAAATTAATGAAAATATATATAAAGTACTTACTGGAGATGCACTATACTCTTCAATAAAGATTTTCTTTATATTCTCTTCAGAGAGTCTGATGAATTCATACGGATCCAGTTTCAAGTATTTCAACAATTTCAGCCATAAGTTTGGGGAAGCTGCAACTGATTAAAATAACTCTCAGTTCCTGTGAGTACCAATATGACTATTAACACCATGAGCTCAGACGGACTTAAATATTTTAAATCCGCAGTGCTGGAAGGTTTAAAAGGCCACGGGATAAAATACAAAACCACAAGTTTTCAATCAAATTAAGGAATTAAGGAAACATATCTTCAGCAGTATATTATGTAAACATGAAATATTGACAGTTGTCAGTTCTTCAATAATGTAAATTGTGAAGTCCCTTGCTGTTCAGTTATTTCATTTCTGACATCACATACCAATCCTGATAATGCTGATTAAACACCCTTGTATTATGAAATACCCTTAAATACAGCTGTAAGCACTGAAGTGAGAAGAAACCGTTGTAGTAGCAACAAGAGGCAATGGTGCATCGTAATGATGCGTGTTTCTGTGGAGACAGAAACCTGCCACCGCACAGCATTCTAAACACAAGACACTTCCTAATGTTACTGCGAAAGGCATAATTGTACACGTATAAGAATCAGGGTAGATCAAACTGGACTGGAACAAATATGTGCAGCAAAAACATCCTGAAGCATGCTCAAGTTTCTACAGGATCCTTATTTTAAAAAGCTAGAACAGAAGAAGTGAAAAAAGACATCAAAGCAGCAACACATATCAAATTATTCTATCTGGAGGACTGACACTGACGTTGCAACTGTTGAACAAATCAGCCATTTAAAGCCACACAGAAACAACAGTACAAGCAATGAATGTCTATCAGAGAGCTCAGAAACTAAGCAGCAACACTTCTAATGAGCTCAACACCATGGAGAACACTACTTATGGGACAATGAAATAAGCAAAGGTCACAACAAAATTTCAGGACATAATGTATGAACACTTAAAAATGTCAATAAGTCCACAACTTGTTTTACTCTTAATTTCTTAAAAAAAATGGGGTATGAAGCTTATTCAAGGGTTAAGTATTTAAGGAAATTTTTTTTTTTTTACTTCACTTTAAACACCCTGATTAGAACTCCAAATACCATACAAAATTAAGCTGCAACAGGAAAACGACCCTATTAAATTTCATTCACATACCAATAGCTGGGTGATGGCAGCTGATGAGGCTGTCCAGAGCAAGAAGCTGAGCATCTTCTGGCACTAAGTTGCTTCCTGAGCAAAATGTGATAATGCAGTTCACAGCCACCTTTGCAGTTATTTCCCCTCCTCCACCTGAGCCTGTATCTGGTCCGTCTTTGTTTTCCTTAACAGATTCTCCAGACTGGATTTTGGCTGTTTCTAGAAATCTGGTAAATTCTTTGAGTAAAGAACGTGCAAGCTGGGTTCCCCCCAACACAGAAACCAACTTTTTCACCACAGGGCGACAACGTAAACGGAGAGAAGAACTTGGTGCAGTCAAACAGAAAATAATTCCTTTGTGTAGTGGATTAGCCTTGCCATTTAGCCTGTGAGCATGATCCAGAAGCAGCCGCTCACACAGCTGCATCACATGGTACAGGGCTGAAACAGAAAGGGCAACTTTAAATAAGATTGCATACGGCTTCAGCAGTTTCATAGCTCCCTTGTGATGTTTTCCACACAAAACTACAGCAGTTCCAGTTGCTTAATAAATTCTTTGCAATTTATGCAATGGTGAGGTATACCTCAAAACTAATTCCCAGCATTTTAAATACAGAATTGTAATGATGAAGTCTTATTGACAAAGAATGCATAAAATAAACACATACTGGGATGGATGGCCTGTTTGTCCAGTCATATGTTTCACCTCTAACCTACTAAGATTTCAATGAACAGTCCGTGTTAACCCTATAAACTGTTGCCAAATAAAACAAGTTTTCCACTTTTAATTTTATTTAAAAATTAGGAGACATCCAAATTCAATGAATAAATAAAATGTGCATATAAACAATTTAGATTCACTGACTAACATATCTCAAAATTAATCTAGCTATAGCTATGTGGAAATTCTATATGGCAACATTATTGCATGCAATGACTGAAGATGATCTTAACTGCAGACTTGTGTTCTGTGAATGAATTCAAAGAAAGGTGGTGAGGTTTGGACTGATGAGGCAACATATAAGATGCATTGACAGTTAACCAACATAATTATGTACAATGGTCTTCTGAAAATCTAAATGTTCATGTTGACAAGGCAGTGAATTTGCCAGGACTTTCAATCTGGTGTGGTGTCATCTAAAGGTATAATAGGACAGACACTGCTGCTGTGTACTTCAACATGCTTCAAGAAAACATTGTTCCCACTCTTCATCAGCTGTATGGAGATGACAATATGTGGTATCAACAAGACAGGGCACCCCCACATTACCATCATGGCATCAGGGCCTACCTTGACAACTTTTCCTGACCGATGGACAGGAAGCAGATCTGTTGACAAGGGCTCCAGCAAGAAACTGAACAGTCTTGCACTGCCTTCCTAGCAGAGACTTTTCATGTAGAATGGCTGCATGTCAATTGCTCACAATGCCATAAAGCTAATGGCAGTCATTTTGAACACCTGCACTGTATTCACTAATTCACAAAGTGCCAGTTCTGATGAATGTCTACTTCATTCACTGTGTGTGTGTGTGTATACATCTCTTTGGAGCATGCCACATAAAATAAGAGAGCATGAACAAGTACTATTGTGTGTGCTGAAAATACCATACTGCAGTAAAGAAAATAAGTTACACAATACAGAGTAATGCAAAGCATAATTCAACAGAGCAGGCCTACCTGATCTAATAACCTGTACGCACCTTCATCGGAAGCAAGAGTAAGAAATTTTTCAGAAACAAAAAGCTGTTTGTTCATGTCTAGTACAACACTCCAAAGGTTGTCCAATTTTTTGTCTGCACCAATATCAGCTGCTGCCATCTTGAGCAACAAACAAGCAGCATACAAGGCCTCAGTCACAAGAGGAACCTGTCAAGGTAAGAACACAAATCATGAATATATAACGACCTACTCGAAGCAGCTTCCATCTTGAGAAGACAGTAGGAAGTCAGATAGTCACGACATTCCCTGTCCCTTATTGAATTTCATGGTCCATTACTTTGTACACAAAAGCCTGCTACTGGACACTACTATGGGTGACCAGAGACCAATCCACACACTCACATCCTGATTTACCCTAGCCTAATATAGCCCAATGCAGCCCATCTTAGCCTAAATGAGCCTCATCTAGCATCACATATAAATGCCTGGCCGTATCAAGTCTGGCCAAGCCCAACCCATCCTAGCAAGATCTAGCTTATCCAAACACAGCCTAGCCCTTCCTACCTCACTCTATCCTAACTAACCAACTAATTCCCTGGTAGCAAGAACCTGCAGGTCCAACACCACAGCCCGCCACCGGACACAATCCTGAGCCAACTCCGTCCATTTACCATCCTCACAGCCCACCTCCCTAAGATCCATCATTCATCTGCCATGCTATCACCAACTGCAGAAAACTGAAATGTCCATGTCAAATTCCATCCAACTCCTTCCAGCAGTTCCAGGGTTGAATCATACAGACAGACAGACAGACATGGCCATGCCTTGATTTCATGGACATATTCAAATAACACACAAAAACTAATACAATTTCAGCCATAAGTTATACTGAATTATTTTGCACAAACCTGTGCTGGCTGAGCAACTGCCTTCTCCACTGTCTTCAGCAAAAGTGGTATAAGTTCAATCCCTTGGGCCAGTGTGTTCCCATGCAAGCAAGCAGACATACATTCAATGTACGCAGTGCGCACAGCTGCTGTTGAAGTCTTCAAACCTGGACCTTTCTGCAATTATCAACAAATTAAAACATATTATATTCTGTGTGGATCAAAACTCCAATGTACAGAATCTTCCATCATCTGGTCAAGACATTTCATGTTCAAAAATCATATACAATTCTCATTTCACCAGACATGCTAGAAGTTCTACCCATCTCATCCTACCAATATTCAGAAGTGAATAAGAATTATGAAAGCCACCACAAAATTGTATCCAGTCCCCAGTTAATTTACCATTTGTGGATTCAGTTACCTCTTCCAGCAGCACTGTATTACTGAACACACTCACTCTACATTCTTCCTAGCCTGACAAAGATTTGATATATATGTGCACGTGCACACATGCATCCCCCTCACACACACACATTTACCCCATAATCGTGAAAATTATAGGTTTTTTAGTTTGAAAACTTTTTCTCTGCCCCCTCAAAAAACTCCACAAAAAATAACAGCATCATTATATTGTTCACTATTTTACAACAGTAAACTCTCCTACAATGAGGGTTTGTCCAATGTGGATTTGATTTCATGCATGAAAATAAATGCAAATTAGTTTTTTTAGAACACGGAAAATTTGATTATACATGGCATGCCTAATGCTGTAGTAGCACATGAAAATGCTACTTCCTAAGTAACTACAGAAAATTTAGCTTTTACAAATGTATTTGTATAAACAATTTTTAACCTCTGTCAGGGTATAAATAAAATTTTCAACTCAAATGTCATCCCTCAACGTCTACCTCCCACGATTTCCTCCTTCAGCGGCTTTAACCGCCTTTATTTCACAAACCATGGAGCCCACAGTCTCGGTCTCACTTATGCTGTGACCATGTTAACATGTGTCATATTCTTTTCCCATTATACTGTATATGATACTGCCCTTAGACACCATTAAATTGAATAAAAATGTAAATGTAATAATGATAACAAAGAAAAGAAAAGTTGCAAGGTTATGACACTAGATGAGAAAACAGAGATTCCTGACAAGTTTCACAGTGATATGAGTGCAACAGCAGTTCGCCTAACATTCCACCAATATTTTAAAATCCAAGTTTCTGTTCATATTTTGCTTCACATCCTAACAATACTTTATTATTACATCATGCAGTTTGTTTCTTCCACTTTCCATGGCCAGATTCCTACATCCCATTAATCCATACAGTATCAAGTTTATCAAACACAGATTCATCGGAACAACACCGCTTTTGAGAAATATGTCCTCAGCACTGGACATGGATTTACTGTATATGCAATTCACATACCTTAAAATTCTGTAAGGCACATACACAGTAATTCACACACATTAAATTCCTGAGTTGAGTACTGAACTTCAGCACCCTGAGGACAAGGATGAAGATGGTTCTTGAAACACTGATGTTTTCTCAATTAAACCACCTTACTCGGCTGGTAGCCCGAGAAGAATTCATTAAACTCAGTTGCCACGAATGCTTGAGCTCATGCACATTATTCATCAGTTATGCAAAAGACAAGTACTTTCTCCTTCACTGATTCCTACTCTTCAACAATAAAAAATAAAACGTTTAAAAAGAAAGTCCTGACTAAGATCCACTCCTCCAATCAGACCCATCCTGGGAACAGTTGGAATGTTAATCCCCTGGGTCACATTTTAAGGGCAGAGCTCAGTTAAAACAATATATGCCTTCTAATCCTCTCTAAAAGTTTTATCCCTGTACAACAGCATGACTGGCTTCTCATGTTTACAAAGGAAATCACAGGGGCCTGATGACTGTGCTGAACCACTGGGAGGAAAG
>NW_019059618.1:674835-689642 GCF_000696155.1 Zootermopsis nevadensis
TGTGGCACTGTAAAGGCAAACAGAAAATGTTTCCATATTGACACGTAGAGCCACCACCATGTAAAATGAAAGAGTATGAACCAAAGTGTTTGGCAAATGCTATAAAGAACAATATTACCTAGGGTGAGTGAATTTTCTATCCATTCTTCACAATATTAGAACTGACTCCATGCATGTATTGTGTAAGGAATTGAAAAAAGGGATTTTGCACTGCGTGTAATCTCTTATTTTATAGATGTCACTAAAACAGCAAATTTAAGAGTAATCAGAGTGTTCTACAGAATTAACAGCGCTGTGTATCATCCATTGTTGGAGTTCACAGGTACGGACGACGCGACCACGGCAGGCCGCAGACCAGCTATGGCCATCAGACCATCGGATCAATAGCAAAGTGCAGAGTTCAACTCCTGTGAATACCAACATCTAGTGTAGTGATGCTTGATATGCTTTTGTAAAATACTCTACTTCATTATTTGTTTTCTAAACCATTTTGATTAAATTAATTTCCCTGTTGCCACTGATGATGACCTCTTGAGGTTGAAACGTGTATGGCACTAGTGTCTTTTTTATAGTGTTTAATAGTTTGTTTGCTTATTTTATAAACAAAACAAATACAAAACTGTGACACTATACCTTCAACCAATCCATTACATCCTTTGGCACTTCATTGTTGAATTTATTACACCATAACGACAGCATTTCTAAAGCTTCAATCAGGGTCTTTTCATGAACTGAAACAAATGTAGAAGACAAAGACATTATGAACTGTTAACAGTAAGTATCAATAAACAAAACTTCAGTATTTCCTCTAGAATGTCTGTAACAAAATGGTATCAGATCAGATGCGGAGAGGAATGTGGCATTATACGGTCCACATACACACAGATACAATCACTCTGATTTATATATACACACATGGGGAAAATAATATTTTAGACAAAAATGGGAGGTAAAAGTTGTCCCTGGTACTTATTACACACCATGCTTTGGAGACGTGTTGTAGTGGAGGTATTACAACACTACTTTTTAACCTCCTCATATATATGGAGGCAGAGGATAATATTAAAATAGAACTTAAGGAACTAGGCTGGAAGTGTGCTGGCCAGATTCATCAGGCTCAGGGCACGGATCAGCGGTGGGCTCCCACTGAAGTTGGTAATGAACCTAGAAGTCACATAAAAGGGTGGGTATTTGATTGAGATCCATGGAGTAACATTTCACAGCATGTAAGAGTACAATACAGCACTCAACAACATACCTACATATTTGTCTCAATCGCTAGTAGCAGAATCCTTAGGTTCAACATACCCAATACCATACCTCAAAAATATAAATCATTCCAGGCCAGTTCTATCCTCAGAAATTACTTTCCTAACACCCACCTTGATATTATCATCCCATCGCCTACTTAGCCTTCCAATTAGCCACTTTTCATTAAATTTCCAATCAAAATTCTGTCTGTATTTGTTGTCTCCTGCATCCTAGCTCTTCACTGCCTCAATAATTTCACTGTACAAACAATACTTATGGACCTGTATATATCACTAAATTCCTAATTCTACAATTCCTAAATTCTCCATTTCAGTAATTTCTTTTAGGTCCAAATCTTTTCTTTCCCACTCCATTTTCAAACACTCAGTTTGTACCTGTCAAATAAAAAATTATGCATCTCAATTACAAGTATCATTTTCTTAAAACAATTAGTTTATTCCGAGAACCAACAGAAACCCATAAGCACGCTAAAGGGGGAAAAAGCAGACTTAATGAATGCAAAATAGGTGATACATCATACATTATTTATCACTGTGCTTTACATAGATAAGTGCTCACAATTCACGATCATATAAAGCAGACCAGATGGGATAAATAGGATAATACCATCCTAAGAGAATAACATGAATTTCACAAATTTATTCTTCTCATACTTTCATCCATATCCTTATTTATGTTTGTTCCAAGATACTTACATTTTGGCACATTTTTAAGTTAGTTTTACATTGATTATGCCTTCATTGCTGGTTTTGGTTTTCATTATGTGACATTTTCATACATTTGCTATTTTACCTGTATGCATGTTTTGTACTGTTTTTATTGCATTTATGTTCTCCTTATGAAATCTCTGCCAATAAGTGCCTGATTAAAATCATGCGATTCTATCTTTTACAGATTCTCTTGAACTTTCCAGACAGAACATTCTAAAGCAACAATAAAAAGCGATGGTGTTAAAACACCACTTGCAAAATTGTAATGTTCAAATTCATTTTCATTTGTCCAATATTAATCAAATGTCTTAACATCAAATAAATAACAAAAGTGTGTTTAAAAAGACACGCTCTGAGAAAACCAAGTTAACATGCATTTGCTGAGTAAGACTGCTGTAGCAATTGCTTCTTCCAATTCACATTTCTTTAGTGTGGCAATTCTTAGTGCTCTCACCTTCTACATCCAACACTTTAATAAAATGGTGTGCTGCAACAGTAGCCAGCCTCTGTGAACTGTAGCCAGTCGTCACTGCATTGCAACTCAAACTGCCTGCACCCTGACAACACAGTAATCACAGTCACAATTAGTGCTTTTATGAAACTTATTTCTTATATTGGTTCACTTGAAATTATGTATTAATTAATTCACTGAAATAACATTACATGTTAGAAGTATATGTTTGACGTATCTGAAAAATATTTTATTCAGCAGCAACAACAATTTCAAACACACTGAACAAACTACAGCATATCTCCCACTGCCACAATATTTTTTCAATTCTTGGGAAATTTATGATTCCTGTCAGTTATAAATCTGACTCTGAAACATAAAGGGGTTCTCTGTTGGTCCAAACTGATGACCTGTGTATTCACCATAATCTAAATTATATCCATAATTAGGCTGGCAAAGTACATATTCTGCCTAAATTTCAATACTCCCTAAGCCTGAGCTGATAGGACACCCTTAGCTGAACATTAAATTTCATGCTTTCAGTCATATATAAATTTCTACCTTAGAGAAACAAGTCTTATTTTCAGATTTCCAGTCAAATATACACAAGATATAGCAACAATACATAAAGTAAATTATGATTAAAGCACAGAAACTGGAAGTCTCAGCACATAAATTGCAGTTATATGCTGAGACCAGGGTAAAGCTGCTGAAATTGCACTGACACCCAAATCACACCACAACCAATTTTCAATCATACACTGTATTGTCATGTTATCTACTGAATGTAGCATCAACTAAAGAGTATACCCATGACGCCTCAGTAGCAGTTTCAACGTCACTGAGGTGGAAGCCATATTAAAGTTACCTAAAAACAAAACAGGCCAAGTTTGTGGATTTTTACAATTTTTTATAAGTTTACAGAAGAGGTAAGGCCAATGCTGAGAAGCCTGCATTGTAAGACAGGTGATACCAATGTCTTACCTGAAGAACACTCATCTTGTGTGTTGCTACAGTAAGCTTCCCTTCACTGCCGTGGAATACGTCAAAGAGATGCTGTAACAGACCTTCTAATGCACCAGCATCACTGCACTGCAGGGCCAGACAACGACACGCAGAAACTGACTCTTCACGAGCAAGGTCTTCCTTGGAGTGCAAGTTTGCTGGAAGAAACATTCATAGACAGCCACAAAATAAAATTGAGATGCAGGTGCACTTACAGCACATCCGGCATATAGAGCAGAGTACGATGTCTTGTGGTCTTTCATTTTCAATGGCCTTAGCCTCCAATTACCTGTTTGTTTTCTTACACTGGGCTAAAATGTAGTACCATTTCTTCTGTTAAGACAGCAGTAAAAGCAAATCACAATTTAAACAAAATACAACATTCTGCAACAACAACAGCAACAATATATGGAATAACAATAAGGATCACGATAATGATGATGACGATGATAAGAACAGCAGCAGCAATAACAATTCAATTTTTTATTACACCATGCTTATTCAACAGCCAATTATTACAGAATTAGTACAAGAAGATAAGGTACATACAAAACACTGAAAATAAGAGAAAACTTAAAACTAAACAAGACACCTTTATGTAACGAGATGACATCCTCAAGGGAGACAATGTGTTTGCAAACAAATGTTTAGAAATCTGCACATCATTTGCAGCAATAACACACCTGGCTGAAAGACTGTCATACTGCACTGCTCACACCGAAAGCTGAAAATTCTTTTATTTACCTTGTAGGCCCACAAATACCAACAGTGTCCATGACAGAATGGCAACTGATTTTGCCCCTGAAAACATTAGTATGAAATAAAACATCCACATATCATTCTTAGGAATAAAGTGTTCTAAAATATAAAAGAATTAAATCATAATTGTGTAAAATACCAAACTTAAAAATAATTATAACAGAAATTGGCAAATTTTCTTTGTATATTTTCTATTTTATTGGAGTCAGTCTTTGTAAACGTATTCTACACATCAAGAGGCATACACTAGGTTTGATCTAATTGAAGCACTATATAAAACAAATAGACTATCTAAAGAAGAAAAGTTACAAATAAAATAAATAAGCTCCATGTCCTTAGTGCCTGAGCCTATACAAAGTTGACAGAATGAAAATGCAGCTTCTTAACATATCACGAAGATCTTTCAAACTGTCAGAATGCAAAATAAAGAAATCTTTAACATAATAGTTCAAATGTGTATACTATTTGTCTTATATGTGAAAAAGTAATTTTTTTTTTCTGAATGTTGAGGGCCAGACACTTTTCACCTTACCACTGTTCTACCACACAAATGGCAACTTGAAGAGCTCTACAGCCTTCAATACAGGGCTGTGGAGTCGGTAAAAATGTAATATTAATAATTTTCAACAACTTTTGCATAACAACCAGGAAGAAAATGATTTCCTCTCAGTAAACTGTAATTGGCTGCAAAAGGAACTTCAACACATACACCCATCAGGAGTTTCCAAAATCACATCTCCATTTAACCCCTCAAAATGATCTGGAAACTGCAACTCGCAATCCATTTCCGCATTTAGTATTCAAGGTAAAACAGTCACTATCAGCATGAAACACATAGCATAAACCATAAAATAAATTATGACAAAAACAGAAACATTCAAACAGGTTTCTATAGACAAAACACTAGTAAATATTTTAAAATAAGAATTAATTTCTATCTAGCAACTTCCATATTATAAGTGGCAAATTATGTGAGAACCCCACCACCGTTATAACGCAATCGTTGAGCAATTACGTGAGTAACATGGTATATGTTAACTACATAATAACTAAAAATACCAAGTATAATGTAAGCTGAACTATGAAAGGAAATGCTGAAACTACATTCTGTATAAAAGTAATGTTTATAAAGGAAAAAAACTAGTTATGTATTTCTATTTCATCATGTAAAAGGAAATCTACTTCAAGAAGTCAGTAAGATTAGAGAGAGAGGGAGAGACTGCAAAACAAGCCGCGGACTCTGCCCAATCTGGCAACTTACTTGCAAGGCTCCTTCCGACATCCTGGGCATACTGACTCATATCTAGGAACAGGCCCTCAATAACATGACCAACACTTTCCAAAATGATTTCTGGGTTGCGCAGCATTGCTTTCTGCATGGCAGGCAACAGCTGCCGCTTGAATTCTTCATGTGAAACATGCTTTAGCAGAGAATCAGATGCCCTGATGGCATACACAGCAGGTTTTGTCTTGCAACTGATTGCTACTTTAATGAACATTTCCAAAAGTGTAACCTAAAAACAAAACCAATAATTTACAATAATTCCAAAATAATATAATATAATATAAATGTCTATTACCTTTAAACTTTTCAAGTAATACCAATTATTCACACATTTATATCTGACGCTATTTTCTTAAAAATATCTTTAAGACACCCCCTTTTTAATACATTTATATTACTTCTTACTACATTAAAATTACATTTCAATTAACCGAATGAATATAAAAATGTAGTATTTCATTTTTATCTTGACAGAGAAAGTATAAGTTTACTCAAGCAGGAATAAGTACCGACACCAGCTGCACTGCTGGGTTTCAAATGTAACAACATGCACAGTTTAGTGTGATGCACGTTTCTTTCAAAGATTCTAACTTCATCTTAACATAATATTAACAGCACACAGTTTTATTTATTTATTTTGTAGTTTATACAGTTACAAAGTTATACTTCATTGCTCCATTTTACCAGTACATGATATTTTACACAAAGGCTAATGCTTCTAGCCTGAAAAAGAAAATGTGGCCGAGTTCTAAAAGGCACGAAATTGTAACGTGTGACAAACACGTTTAGCTGTGTGTAAACAAAATATTCTGAGAGAAGTGAACTGAATTATAAGTGAAATCACTTCCCTCTTCCTGTGGCTCTACAACCCAGTGTGGGTCTTGGCCGCCTCCTTTCGGAGGTTTCTTAGTCTTTCAAGTGTGCATTTGTGAGTAGTGAGTGACCAGCCCACTGCATCTGCACAATTTCTACTAAATATTGATTTTGTCTACTCGAGCCATCTAGTAGAGAATCAGGAGACATGGTTGAGAAATGGCCGCTGAATTTCGCTTATGAAACAACTCGTTCATGCCCGTAAGTTCTTTTAAATGCCGAAAATCTAAGACGTGGGACCGCCAGCTTTACTTCCCCTCCGAAGGAAGTTGTGCTATGGATTTTTATCACCCTTAAAAATCAATCACCCTTAGCTGAGTTTGAACCCGCACACCTTGAGTCCAGTGGCAAGCACACTAACCACTAGTCCGAGGGTGACAAGTGAAGTCACTATAGCAACCTATATGTCAAGTGCCTGTTTCTATAAGTAACAGAACAAAGTCTACTGTTGACTATAAGCAAGAATAAGGAAAGCAGAAAGGTATGAATAAATTGCACCATCTGATTTTGATAGGAGGAGAATTAGGCAGGACAAAGATGGTTCTTGAACCGTTAGTGTCTTCTTCATTAAGTCACCTTACATGGTTGGCAGCCCAAGAAGAATTTATTATTCTAAGACTGCTTTCACACATGAGCCCATTAGCGGCTCTCTGAGCCACTATGCAGCTCATGTGGAGCCGATATGCAATTCAGAGTTCGGCTCACATGAACCTCCACTAGAGTTACCAACTTCACTCACCCCCTCCAACAACATATTTTCAGTGTATTAGCAGTGTTCATCAAATCATTTTGGAACTTGAAGAAGTAATAGTAATATTTTATAGCATAAATATTATAAATGATTAATAAATAGTACCTATTACAAACAACTTACTGGAGTTTCCCCCCCCAAAATGAGACTTTCCCGTATAAATGTGTTGGCTAGACTGGCTTGATCTGCAGCTCAGCGAGCCTCGTGTGAAAGGGTTCCATGTTAAAGCAAACATAAGTCTCCCTGCCAGTAGCCACTACTAGAGGGGAGAGCTGCATAGTGGCTCATGAGCCGCCCAGCAGCTCTCGTCTGAAAGGGTGCAATGCATTTTGCTGGGATTTCTATCCCTAGCAGTCATTTCAACTCACATGAGCCGCTCACATTAGCCACATGTGAAAGGGCCCTTAGTTGCCGTCAAAGCTTCAAATCATACATCATCACATTTACTTTTGAAATAAACTGCCAATGCTGTACATGGTGTTAGCAGCCATAAACTATGATCCCTACATTCCTGATGAAAAATATCTCCTCAGGTTATTCTGAACTAGAATAATTTTGTTTATGAAAGAAGAGGAAGTGGTCTCCCCATAACCATGAGTTTAAATAGTGATATGATAGCATGTGTTGCAAACACTGATAACTCAAAAAAAAATCTTGTGCACATTTCTTCAAGACACAGGTCTTCATAGACTTACAAGATTCCATATAAATATTGTCCATACACTAGCTCAATAACACACAAATGTAATGATCATGGCATGATATATTAAAATTGTCTTATGCACTGTACTGCTACCCAACTTTTAAACAGCATCTACATTCTACTATCTTAGAATGTAAATCTGATGCATTTTAAAATTTCTAACAGTGCACAGGCACTAAAATAAATAACTTTCATCACATTAATAAAATTCAGCTTACCTTATATTTGTTGATGAGATCCACTCTTTTTGTTTCTGTCAGGTATCGGATGAGGTACGATCCAAATACTACAATATGTGTGCTAGGTTCTGAGCTTGTTAATGCATTTCCATACAACTCCTCACTACCTTTCACAGATCTCCACATGGCCGACAATGTCCGATAGGCTTTAGCACTCTTATTCTTGTTACCAACTGCAAGTACAACTGATAAAAGTGTTCCTTGCGTATCCACAAGACGCTGAAACTCAGCCTTAGCACTATCAGAACAATTACTGAGGCCATGTTCAATCAATAAGCATGACCAGCCTAAAGCATATAACCCACTCTGTGACGTGTGCTTCCTGAAAAGATACATAATTTATTTAAAAGGAATAGAAATACATAACAATGTCTGATAACAGTATAATAGAATAATTACTTATTTCACAAAACATAATGTTAACTGTCAAATATAAATATAAAATCATGTTTTCAGATTAAAGTTACTTTTCAAGTAGGAATATCATAGAAGACGGTAAGTTGAATTTATACAAAAATTAAGTTATCCTCATTCTGACATGGGAAACAGTGGTTGTTAGAAATGGATTAAACAACAGATTGTAAATTCTGTTAACAAAAACTAAAAATGAATGTCATTTCACATTACAGAAATGTACATGTGCAAGTGTGCGCTTACACACATATACATACACACATATTTCAAACACAAGCGGTAAAGGGCAATAAATGAAAATGAAATAACATAAATTATCAACGAAAATGAAAATAATGTGCATATGGTTCTAAAAAACCAAACGATACTGTTATTTAATTTCTGACAACTGACAAAAAAGTCCAACTTTAGAAATGTATACCTTCCATCAACAAATTGCAAGCTTCAAAGGCATGAAAGGATTTCACCTCCCTTACCCCAAAGCTCTCTGTTAACAGTACAGCAATGCTAGCTTTGCTATGTTGCATGTCTGAACTGTCACTACTCTTTAGCAAGTGATCACATCTTGCAGTGGCACTGCTTTCTCACATGTTCGTAATATCTACCGTTTCATGTGTTAAACTGTTGTGTGGTGACATGGAAGATCAACCTGAAATTTCCTCAGCTGTTACATCATCAACAAAGCTGGAGAGATTGAAAAATATCCCATTAGAACCCAGAAGAAGAGGACTATTTACGTGTACAAGTTTTTGAAAGACATTTCTAACCAACCTGAATATTTCAGTAATATAAATGTCCACATTAAAAAGCTAAAACATGAACATATAAAACCGACTACTTAGTTGTATCATGTGGTGTGGTTCTATTACAAATGAAAATGTTATAGCAGGTTGAAGTGAGAATTCCCAAAAAATGTTCAACTCTCCTGAGTGATGATGTTTGTGTTGCAAAGTTGTATGATTTTACCACGCTAGCAATTTGGCGATGATGGCTATAGTTAATGACGATACAATCACATTTCAGATTCTGAAAACACATTCCACCACATGTGGAGATTTGCCAATAAAGTTAAAATGCCCACTAGCATATATCAATCCTGATTCTCGTGGTGGCAAGTATGAAAATGGCTGGCTGGCTGTCTTCTGGGTTGTGCCATGTTGCCAATGTTTCAGACATACTTGCTGCCTCTACATCATAGCAAGCACCTCTGAAATGTAGGTCAACTTCTACCACACTACATGGTGCAGCACCCCAGAAGAAATCTTCATTCTTCAGAGAATCAAAAAAACTTTCATACTAAGTCTGTGTACACAAAATATATTACATTCTGAACACAAATCCTTTGTTGACATCTCTTCTAACCATGCTTAAAATGAGGAAGAGAGAAGACAATACCTAAATCTCTACAAATAATGAAATTAAATATGTAACAAAATGGCTATGCCATAGCTCAGGTGATAAGCCACTGGCTTCTCACTGTGGAGCCCCAGGCTCATGCCTAGGGCAGTCTATGTGGGATTTGTGGTAGACAAAGTGACAATGGGCCAGGTTTATTGCAAAATCCTTGTTTTACCATCAATATCATTCCACTGCTGCTCCATATGTAAAAGTAAAATGCGGGGAATGCACAATAGCCACATTCAGTGCCTGCAATTTCACACAGACAAATTCTCACACCATTCTAAAAATTAAAAAGAGTGACCAAGTTTAAAGCATAACGTCTGAGCACTCCATGTTATGGCATCAGCAAGTATTTTCTTTTGGGAGTTTAAAAACTAGAATATTTGGACTGTAATCAAAATAAACTACCACAAAACTTTAATTGCAATTTACTGTCAATTTTGTTGTTTTAAATTTATATCAGTGAGAATTTCATAGTTTGAAATTAAGCTCTACTGAATTCGATGTATACAATGAAATAAGCAAATAACTAACGTTGACACCAAATTCTTATGTGCAGCAGCAATATCATTTAATGTGGAAGTAAGATGCTTCATGGTCCAATCCCCATGCAGCTTAACAAGGGCAATAATCATGTTCCGAATGTAGAATTGTGATGTGCTATCTCGGTACCGCGGCAACGCAAGTTGTAAAACTTTACAGATGCCTCGAATGATACCTTCCGTGATATCTGTAACAAAAATGCCAGTGATATTAAACAATTTTTAAAAATTTCTATTTAACCTTTATCATATTAATATAGGGGATTTTAACAAAAGCACCCCACGAGAACAACAATTTTACACTGATTATAATCAGTAATAAACAATAATTATTCTTTTCCCTCCCTCATGCTGCTGCTGATAAAGACTAACACACATGAAGATGGCTGTCTTCTGGGTTGTTGCGCCGTGTAGTCTGGTAGAACTACCAGACTGTATGGCGCAGCCATCTCCAGACTCACTGTCATTATAACAAATATTTAGAAACGCTTTGCAATGACAACAGACACTAACATCATCTGGACATGACTACAGGAACTGCACAGTTCATATTTTTGGCTCTTGTAATAATGGTATGACAAGTGAGACACACTGAAAGATTACTGGTACAGTCTTGAATAATTCTACACACCAATTCAAAGTAACATGATAAAATGTGATTTTTTAAACAATTTTGTTTTCCTTGCACCAATGTAAATCAGCCATACATGAGTGATGAGCTATGATAAACTTTGCAAGAAAAAATCTCTTTGACATGTTCAATGGCATCTATGGCAAATTTTACAATCCATCTGAACATTCAACCACACGCAGTCACTGTGTTGTTCAAACAGAGAGTTACTTTCAAGAATTTGTGTTCCTAAGGAACATAAATGCAAGGCAATAAAGATTTACAAATGTTGCAACAAGACTTGCTGAACTTACAACATAAGTATTTCCTCAGGAAAGGACTGGTAAATTGCAACAAAAACAATGACAGCTACACACGCAACAGTGTTTTGTCTCACTAGGACATGAAAGAGACTGACCATACACTTTACATGGACAATATTTTCTCCTCTCTGTATGAATTGGATAAACTGCACACAAGAACTATCAACTGCTGTGGAACTCTCAGACAGGATCATTACGGAATGCTGGTGGACTCTAACACTAAGACACTAAAACGGGGTGACACACGTGCTGGAGTCACAGGATTCTTGGCAGCAATCACTTGGAAGGCAAAAGAGATGTGAGTATACAGATAAATGCCAGTAGAAGACAATTTATGGGATTAAACCAGGAGCCAGTCAATGGTTTATCGTCTGTCCCATGCTCATCACAGTCAGTGTGTGGGCTATGTTACAACACAGAATGGCTTATGGGTACATAATTAGTAAGAAAACAGACATTATTTTGTCATCTGATATGGTCTAAAATATTGAATAGATATATTACCGTAACATCCTATGATAGCCACAGAGACCAGAAAAAATTAAGTGTGATTTTATTTCAACATTTGTTGGGAATGAGTACAAGGAAACCTCAAACTAAATCCAGACCAAGAGAAAGACCAAACCCACAAGCCAATCAAGTGGCTTGTCTTGATGCTCAACATAACACATAGGCCAGCTGAAGGACTGCACTTGTGGTGCTGCATGAATTCAATGATGAAGAAGGGAATTACTACAAAATTTTGGTACTTGAAGTGCTAAGTCGGCTTCTGTACAGACTCATGTCTTCAAAGTTGTATTTCATACTGAAATACAACTTTGGTCAATTTGCATTTGTATATTCTGTATTCAGTACAGTTGAGAAACCTATAACCTGTTCTGGAAAAAAACATTTTTGATCAATTAAAATACAGTTACAGAACTTGGTAACAAATTTTCTTTCAAAATCCTTTAGCAACATTCCAGCATTAATATTTTCAGATATACAGATGTTTTCTCACTACTGCTGTAATGCCATTACTAATTAAATCCCAGCATTAAATCCACACACCAATCATATTACAAGAGCATCTACATACCAAATTCCCACACGATGTTAATTTTC
The DNA here is from genome assembly GCF_000696155.1 of Zootermopsis nevadensis. The sequence continues at coordinate 687,278 of NW_019059618.1, forward strand.
ATCAGGCAATGAGCAATATTCAATACAAGAGCGGGTGCCAAGAAGGTAATAAGTGGTTTCTAAGATAGAGTAACTTCTTATTCTTACCATCCTACTGCCTGTGCAGATGTAACAGCTCTTAACTCTGTGGGTTTGTAACTGTCCAAGATGGTGGATAATTATATTTGTAGATAAGCTTGGAATATTGAACAAAGTCTGTACAGACATAACCAGAAGGGGGACCCAAAAATCATTTCTAAATTATCCTAACTAGATCCCAAAAATAGGTTCCATGCACAGTGGAAAGACAATCTGACCCTTTCGGTAGAATTAAGGAAGTAAGCAACGTTGGGAATGAATTGTAAAGGCCACTAGTAAGTTTCAGCAACTCAAGCCACAGCCTTGTAGCTAATTTTAAATGTCATTTAATTCAAATATTTTGTGCTAAGAATAAGATAATTTTTCTATGTGTATGTAATATGTGTTTAACTATACATTCTTGTCTCCATGCACAATGCTTTGTAAGTCAGGTACCTCCCTACATCTACAAACCAGCATAAGAACAGACAGTGAAATCCTTTTTCCCATAGCTTCATGTCTTATGGGCATATAAGTATTGTTTGTTAATAGACAAGAATTAAGTATGTTTCCCTGCATCTTGCACTCAGCATAAGATAACAAGGCTTAGGCTTACGAAAATGAACCATTGTAACACCAGGGTATGGGTTGTACAGGCATTATGTGTATGTGCAATTTTCTAGAGTTCCACTGTTTAAATTTTTTATACACCCCTTAAAGTTCTGAAAGATTTGCATAAACTTCAGAGTATGTTCCTACACATACATACAAGTGCAGGGTAGTAGTTAGCAATGTCGCAGTCACTAGTCACAGGCTGCCTTCAAACATCTTATGATAAATACCAATGGTGGTTACATCATGCCAATAAGCGGGGATCCAGATGAGGTTGATACAGATTCAGCACAGGGGATACAGTTTTGACTACATAATTATTACTTAATACACTTTGGAATAATGGTACGTTTCCCCCCCCCAAGCGCCTAAATGGTGTGTAGCAAGGCAGTTTTACTTTTCTTTTTGGTATTGATATTACGACTTATTCTACATTCTTATTCTTAGCTTGTGTTATGAAGGATACATGAAAAGTAAATACATTATATCCCACATCACCTGAACACAAATCTGAAGCAGCTCCAACTAAACTACAACATTATGTCTGCGAATTACTTTAATTACTGACACAGGGGAAACAATACCGGCATCAGCAACAGTACTTCAATGACGGGGATGACCGTGAAATTAAGTACTAAAGAAAGTGAGTAAACAGTATGAAAACTCACTCCAAGTCAACTGCGTGTAAAACATAAAACAGATCTGGAACCTACATACACATCGAATTCACAAACCTGTAATACCTCTACATATTTAGTCAATGTGCCTAGAAATGTTACGATTCAACACGTGATTACGAAACGATAATAATTCCCTTAAAGATCATTATTATGTGCAATAAAATCCTCTCGGGCTATCAGCCACATCAAGTGGTTAAAACATGAAAAGACCAACATTTCGAGGTCCATCTCTGTCCTCGTCCTCAGGGTACTGAAGTGGTTATGCTCAGCTTACCGGCTCATGACGTCATCCACCAGTCACACGGGGCTGGAGCAGGTATATATGATACGGTGGAGAGCTTTTTGGTTCTACCCTGACTGAGGTCCTCAGTTGTAAGGAGAATGCCAGGGTATAATCGAACAGGGGCACGGCCTGCCACCCCTGATCACGGAGGCCTTCAGCTGAAGTGCTTCCCCCCCCCCAAGCCGCAGAGGCCTTCAGCCGAACCAGCCCCTCCCTCTTTGGGCTCAAACCACAGAGAACCAACCAACGAAACAACCAAAAATTTTTTGGACAAATTGCCTGATGGGATAACTTCCCATCAGCAGCAACAGACCCTAGTTTGAATAGTCGAGGCTCCCGCCAATACAGAACCCCTGTTAGCGTTAGCAAAATTCCCCTTTTCATTTATGAGGCTCTGTTTACCATTTCCTGCAACGCGTTTCGTATGCAGGTATGGTGTTACCTTGGAAGGGTCGATGTCTTTCGCTTGCGCAGGACTCCGCCCTTACTTAGCTTTTTGGTTGGATGGTTAGTTGCCCCAACCACTTCTGTACCCTGAGGACGAGAACAGAGATGGACTTCGAAACGTTGGTCTTTTCATGTTTAAACCATTTGATGCGGCTGATAGCCCGAGAGGATTTTATTGTACATAGTCGACGTGAATGCCAAAGATCATACATTATTATGTGGTTAAAATATTACTAAACCATAATGCAAATAAGTACCTGGGTTTGACAATACCGCAATAACATTT
>NW_019059618.1:692063-707263 GCF_000696155.1 Zootermopsis nevadensis
ATTCGCATAGGCAGATCTCGCAGTGCTTTAGTGAGCTGGAACATACATAGGGCACGATTAAACACATACCATTGCAGACAAATTTACAGACAAAATTATCCACGTGACACTCCTTCACCTCACTGGCCGCCATGTCCGACGGGCTTGTTAAAAACTGTGCCTGATACCACAGATATTCAACAAGAGTCGCGCGGACCGCGTTCATGAAGTGTGGCATGTGCAAATTAATTTCTACGAAAATATATTCTATCCCAACACAGTTTACGACAGAGAATCATTGAAAGCAATAGCACGACGTATTCACATATGGCACTAGGACTGTGGTATTGCATCTTCAGAAAATATACAACTTTTTGTTAACGAAATTCTTTTATGGGACTTAAAAACAGCAAACAAAATAGGGCCACCATTACATTTTTATTTACGATTCGATTCCATGGCGCTAGGAGCGAATAGGTCACAAACAAAAACTGCTTATTGAGTATTGCTTATAAGACAGCAATTACAAAGATTACACGAGTTTGCTATCCAGAAGTTAATAATTGACAATCTCCGATAATCCTTGGACATGAGGACGACCATGCGGTCTACGCACGTCCATTGTTTATTTCTTCCTTGATTTTCTGCAGTATGAATGCCTAAGAGATATTTCCGTCACGAATGGTATGAAATAAAACAGCACTAGTATTTCTGGTTGGTGGAGTGTTTAGTGAACTTCGCAGGTTGACGAAACTCGCCCAAAAAGCTTCATGCTAACAGCTCTTGCAGACGTGTGAATTGTCGGAACCTTTTTAAATGGTCAGCGTGATTAGCCGACATTACAGCTGTAACTCGCTTCGGATCGTTCATGCTATGTGGAAGCATAAAAGGCCTCTTTCAAATATATGTGTTGAGAGAACGTCGATAAATGCGACTTCGGACTGCCTGGACAGTTTTATCGATGAACTAGTACAAAAGAAGGCCTACAAATGGAAACATCATAATATACAGAAAACTATACAGTGTGAAATTGAAAGAAGTGCAAGTGACATTGACGAACAGAAACTACAAGACAGTTCTCAGTCCAACAGAACTGATGTAGATGTTAATGATATAGATGAATTAATCACAAAAGTTATACGTTCAAAAGAATATAATCATATAATACCAATATTAAATTATTCTGCAAGACAGAAATACTGCCCTTCTCCAGATCTGTTACTGGAAGCTGCAAGTATATTTTCAAGGACTGGTAACAAAGCTGGAGTGCATGTTGTTAAGTCAGTATGTGAGCTTTTAAATAAGAATGAATTCTACAATCAAGCAGAATACAGCCATTATGTGGCAGAAGCCTCATGGGTGAGTGGTAATGTGAATGAGGCTCTGGACATGTTTGCATTTGTATATAAGCATCATGCCTCTCTCCGCAGAAAAGTTAGGAATATGACTAAATTCTTGTTTGCAGAATGCATTTCCAACAGAAGTGAAGCATCAGTAGTTTTGGTTACAAATTTTGCAAAGAAATTTGCTGAAGAATGTGGAGATTATTATTTTTTGTCATATCTGTGGCAGTTTTGCTTCTTAAGTGAGTGGTTCTGTGATCAGAAAATGGCCAGTGAACTTCTAGAAAAGTATCAAGAACTGAGAACAATAATAATGGACAGAATAAAAGTAATAGCTGTGACTGCATTGAGGCAAGGAAAAGTTGAAACAGTGCAAAGGTTGCTGGAAGTGACACTTAAGTATGAAAGAAGGCAAGATTACAGACACATACTGAGGGAATTCTTTGATTACAAGTGTAAGTTGCTGGCTATAATTCACAAAGATATTGGATACATAGCTAACTTTGTAGAAGTTTGGGGGATCACCTTTTGTTGGCTGTGTGACTTTATCAAATACAGTATGTTCTCAACGAGGTTAATTTAGCATAGTTTTGTTTAATTCATGAGTGTGTAATGATAAAACTATCCAAACAGTCCGCAAGTCACTGAAGGAAACCTGACATACTGATTAAACTATTGTTGTATTTTTAAATTTGATTAATTTAATATAAAACTTCTCAGCATTATATTCCCCAAGTATTCTGTAATAAAAGTGTTATGAATCATTTCTTTCTTTGCTGTGCCTTATATTGTAGATGATGAAATTAAATGTATCCAGCCACATTTTTAATGCTGAAAACAGAAGCATTTAAATTAATTAGTCTGATAGTATCAGGATATAGTGAATTTAATGTGGCCCCAGGTTGTTTTAAAGGAGACACTGTTTTAAAAGAAAGATAAGCATGTGATATCATGTACATGTGTCTATTACACCTAATAACCTATGAACCAACTGAAGGATTTTCATGAAACCTCATTTGAACACCACGCTGCTACAGGTCAATCTACCTTTGTACTTTCTAAATTTCTCCATCAATGCTACCAATACAGTGGCCATATCAACTTTGGTGGGATGGCAGTAAATAATTTTTTTATTTAGGATTTATATCATAATGCTGTCAGTATCTGAGATTATATAGTGTAGTATAATAGGATTAATGAATAATGAACAGAAAAGGATGGAAGCAGTCACTGCCTAATCTAAGGTACTATTCCAGCATTGCCTGGAGGGACAGAGAAAGCCTGTTTGCAGGCTGAGATTTGGATCTTGGGCATCCAGAATACAGAACAGTAGTAGTAGTAGTAGTAGAAATAATAATAATAATGTCACTTTTCTGCAGGTGCCCAGGGAGATCTTCCGGGATGCTCAGCAATACTTGCATCAGCATTAGAACTGAACATTTCCTTGACGCCTGAACAACATGATAGGTTTCTTGTTCTTCTACTTTTCTCACACAAAAGGAAAAGGACATCCTCAAGAACAAAGCAACAGGAATATGTTGGCAAGACACTTGAAGTCCCATGTTTCCAGCTGAAATTTTGAATTTAAATATGGAGTTCTTGATCATTTAATATTAAAATGTGATATGCATACACTTTTGCTGTGTAATAAAAGTATAAATTATGCAGGGGTAAGCCTTATATTATTTTCTTAAATAGAGAAATGTATGTTTTTTATGTTGGAATGGCAGACATCAGGAAATGTATTTGGTTACAGAATCCCAACACTGAAAAGCCAATAATGGTGGCTTGACTGTTATGCGCTGTTCAAAACTAGTCCCCTCTTAGCACACTATGCCTAATAAAAGCTTTCTTCCTGTTCTCTTGTTCCCATCACAATTCTTCCTTGCATGTAGTTATGGGGCCCAGCTACTTTAGCATCTGTATATGAACACTTGTGCATTATGAAGGACTTACTTTAAGCCAACTGTAATCCTCCACCAGTATTTCAGCTATATATGGTAGGTACAATACTAAAAATGACCCCATAGCAGTGCTGACACATGAACAACAAAATATCCCTTCATGCTTCTCTGGTTATTTGACAATCAAATGCCACTGAAAACTATGGTAATGAATTATTGGTGATTTGACTGGACTGCTTGAGCATTTTTGTTATCAGGCACCAGGTCAGGCCCAAAGTGCAGCCTCCAGAGCCCATTATTGTGATGATGTTAAAGTCAATGTTGTGTCCTGCTTCGATGCTATGTTCTGCCATAGTGGACTTATCTGGTTGACCAAGACATGTGTGTCTCTTGTGTTCTTTACATCTGGTGTTAATGGTTCTGCCAGTTTACCCAACATAGACTTTACCACATTTGCAGGGACCACCATTGCTCTCATCAGACATGTCCTAACCACTATGTATTTTTTTATAATGGGACACTTTATGACCAGTCAGACGGTGTTGCCATGGGATAACCCCTTGCACTTTTAATGGCCAATTTCTATATGAAAAACTTTGGGCAATGAGCCTTAGGTTCCACCACAAAGAAGCTGGTCCATTGGTATGGATACATGGACGACACCTTTGTGGTGTGGCCCCATGGAAAGGAGCTCCACGTCTTTCTATACACACGTCTGAATAAGAGCCTACAGCGTTACCAAATCAATCTGCTTCATAAGACAATATTTAACTTGTTTACAATTCAGAGGTTCACGTATGATAACAAGAATCCTATTTTTATTGCATATTGGGAGCATAAGTACAATAAAGCCTCCTTCCTGCTAAAATATTAGATACACAGCACAAGGTAATACAAAACAGGGGCACCAACAGCTGATGTACAAAATATAAAGACCCATATAACATATATTATTTACTTCCAACTCACAAGTCCTGTAGCAAAATTATGTTTTGAAATGTTTTATTGCATAGCTGATTGTGGGGATTAGCAGAATGCATTTGCAAATCTACATGGAAGGCACTTCATCCCTGGAGCTTCCCTGCCATAAAACATTTGATACAGTTCACAAGTGATCTGTCTTCAAAATATTAAAGACAGGTGCTGTGCCAAGATAATCCTGAAGCAAAACATTTTAACAACAATCAACTATGCTACACAATATCTGTGATTAATTTTGTATATTAAGTATTTATTGTGGTGCTCTGTCATTTTTAGTTTTCTATTACACTGTTAATATATGCTGTGCCATTAGTTTTCCTCACTCAGTAGAACTTTTCAGCAGCTCACGCCAATATGCCAGCACAAGTTGTTTGTTCAATTCATAACAATAATGGCCATGGATCACCATGTTTACCTCCATTAAAGTACAATGGATTAATCTATACATTATTTTCTTTACCAGAAGATTTTTTTACCAACCTACTGACAGATTGTGGAATCAATGTGAACTTGAATAGGTACAGATAAGAAGACACTACTTCATTATTCTAGCTGTTTAAGTTCAGTGAAAATTATTTGCTCGGCATTTGCCAATGCAGTATTCTTTTGTAGAGCATTATTCCACCTGTTTGATAGTTAAACAAAGATAAAATTATTTGTGCCTACTTCCAACATGAGGATGCTACTGCATATATAGCTAATATCTCCATGGCATGGCATTTTATTACATAATAGTTTCAGTGACAAAATAAATTTAAAGGATGCTTGACCTCCAGTGTCACATGATCTCCCATTCTATGTGATTTACAATGAAAGGTGCAAAGTGAAAGGTCAATTATAACACTCTCTTTTGATTTAAAGAGGGCACCGAAGCATCATTCCTCAGATTGTAATGGCACAAGCATTTCATATCCAAAATTTTCTGTAACTTAGGCAATTAAAACTGTTTACAGTACCAGTAGGTGCACAGGGATTTCTCAATTAACATGTAAAAGTTAAATAGGCAACAGAAAATCAACATGATATCCTGATATGTATATTTTATAAAATATTGCCAACAAAAGAAGTATTCATATTACAACATGACAGAAACCCCATGTCTACGAGGAAACTGTGAAAATACACAAAATATAATGGAACGACTAGCAGGTTTCCATGTTCTTGTTTCTATATTATATATCTGCTTTGTATATCTAGTCACTGTACTGTCCATGTCAAGCGAAGTGTAAAGTGAACACTGACTGAATGCAAACTCAACCGTTCACAATCCCATAATCTACTAACCCAGTGTTTCTGCCCATATCTTGCATATTATTATTGGGGGGGGGGGATTCTGACCCTTGGTCTACATATATACACATATTACTCACTTTGCCTTTATACTTCAATTTATATACAACCACTTCCAAAGGAATTATCCCAACATAGAGAGATTCAGTGAAATTTTCTTTAAATACAATTCTTTCTTCACTTTAAGGGCACTTGCAGGCAATATTATGCAGGCCAGCATCCACAGTTATAATGAGACTTGAGGTTTTCATGGTGGTTAATGTTCTTTGTATAGTCTTCTGTGTACAGACAGTAAAAATTACCAATGTTTTGACATGGACCTATACACAGAAGACTTTGCATGAAACACAATTATGCTGTTTCTTTTATGTAAGTTTACTATTGTTTATATTAGCAATACTGATCAAGTCTCATGACAATTCTTCTTCATTTGCACTGCATGAAAATTATAAACTCTTCACGTGTTGGCTGTCTACAATATTTTTATGAAACAGCACATTCCACAAAGAGAACTGATATCGCAATTACCATCTATGTGACATCCATCCCTTTAATAACCAAAAATGACGGACCTAGCATTTATCTGATTTAAGAGAATACACATCTCAGGACACATCTGATAAGTGTAATATTGCAAAGCCACATTACAAAACTACTAAATAAATAAAGTTACCTTACAGCCTTACAGATTAAAAAATGTTATCTTCTTTTGGTGAACAGATCTACAGCAGCCGCAGACAGTACTGAATATGATGCCTACTGTTTGTGATCTTCAGACATCCCATAAAATTTTGACTGTAAGAAAACAATTAAACTTTAAAGTTAACATGCCTATTCGCTTGTCTTCAATGTAATTTTTACTTCCACAATAAAAAGCAGTAGTTTTCATTAAAAACATTCACAAATATTTTACAATATGTTTGTGGTAAAAATGTGAATTTTTGTATAAGTACTTAAAGCAGACATTTCCCCCAAAGAAAAATGCCACCAGATTGTCTCACACCTTCCTAAAACAGTGTTCTCAAAGCCAACTGCGTATTGAAAGAGCAATACATCTGAAAACAGGCCATCTTAAAAAATCGCTACTGTCTAAACTGATATCATACATCTGTTTACTTCTGATCATATGGTGGTGGCCCATGTGAAGATTATGGTTTTTAAAATGAAATAAATATTGAGCAGAAAATTATTACAAAGTGTTACTTGTTCAGGGTATATTTGGACTAAGAATCCAAGCTATATTCAAAGAAAAGAATTAATCAAATAACAATAAAAATGACAAAAATAACTGATACCAACCTGAATGAGAAAATACACAAAATGTCACATAGTGTTGTGGGAACATGCCTACAATTAGTGAGAAGCATCAGAATCAAACAAAAGAAGCTTACCTCATCATGAGCTGATGCATCTTGCTGTGACCTGCTTGCCTCATCTTCTTCATCAGAGTCCTCTTCTCCTGAGGAATCACCAGAACCACTGCGCTCCTTTGCCTCTGCAAAGAAAACAATATTATGACGACTGAATGAATCTATGACCAGTAACAGTTACTCTGATCATCCAAATAAAAGGACTGCCCTTCTCCTATAAATCAACGGGCAGTAACAGAATTTCTGGGGGAGAGAGGGGAGAAACTACCCTCTTCCCATAGATCAAAAGGATAACAATAATTCTGGGTAACCAAGCAGACAAATTAGCCTCTTCTTAAGATGGCTGTCTTCTGGGTTCTCTGGTAGAAGTCTAGCATTGTTTCAGGTCTTTGGTGCCTCCATCATGAGGGAAATCCCTCCCTCACTCATGGCCTTGATGATGGAGGCAGCAAGGACACCTCAAATGTAGGTAAACTTTTACCAGACACAACCCAGAAGGCAGCCATCTTCAAACTCATCACTGTGAAAACCTCAAATCCTACTTGGTCTCTTATTAATCAACAGGTAGTAATAGTCATCATCATCATCATCATGGGTTCTACAGCCTATTACAGGCCTTGACCATAATAGTAATCAAAGATACCAAAACAGACCACCTTGTTCTTGCACTTAGGTTTTTGTGGCCGGAGTTCTGTGTACAGCTTCAGCTTTCAGGGAGGAGTCACTCTGAATGCTGTTAGTTTCCTGCTTTGGCACAAATATCAGTTGTCACCTAAAGGGTAAATGTGTACTGTTTGGTTTTAAAAAGTCTTATATAAAGCAGGCACACAGTCAAGCAATTAATGGTGATATGATGCCAATTTTGTCTTGTGTGGATAAAAGTCTTTCAGAAGTAAACTCTTGTTTTAGTAATTATGAAACTGGTGATAATAAAGTATCTGATTGCAAAAAGTGCCATATGAGGTAGTGAACAAAGTGACATGCAAGTGCCTCCAGTAGTTGGTCGTGAAACATGGTTTATCTACAGCTGCTGATAATTTCACCGATGTCACTTGACTACAAAATGTCATTATACAGAGACTTTATTGCCATACAGTTTTTGAAGAACATTATGCCTCTATCTTCTCCCTTGAAGATGGAGGTTATAGGTTCCTCTGAGACTGGTAATCACCCCGAGGACTACAAGACATCTTAACATACAAAACTGCAATTCAAATATCTGCCACCACAGAAACTCAGTAAAGTGACATGATTCCCAGCAGAGTAAGCCACATCTTCCAGATCGGATCAGTGAAACAGCCAAAACACAAGTTTTACTGACCAACCAACCTCCATATAGCACCATGGACTATTCCCACTACACAGTGTGGTACTTTAGCACAGGAGCAAATTTATCTTGTTGCATAAATTCCTTACACTGTCACATAACTTCCAAATGCTAATCCTCACCTTTGCTTAATGAGTTTTCAGCTGGATTCCCCCCCACATTGTTTTGCTGAACTCTGGCACGAGTAAGCGTGTCATAGCAATTGAGACACACTCTCAGAGGCTTTGACGACTGGCTAGGTAGGAGAAACCTTTTGTTCGAGCATGGGCCACAAACCACTGCGCCACATTTACGGCAATGATGCTAAACAAAACAGGAGAAATATAAATTATTTATACACAAAATTGTGACTACTTACATTACTATATATATATATATATACAGTGAAACCTCTATCCATCGTTCCCGGATGCATCGTCCGTTTTGTTCGGTCCCGAATACATCCCATATAAAATAATGTTACATTTTCCCGCTTCTATCGTTCCTCGAACTATCGTTTTATCGCATCGATCGTTCAAAAATCTTAGTCCCGGCCAACAATTTTCCCGCAATGATCGTTTCTGAGAAATTGTAACGAAATTTACGTGATATTTTTAGAATTTAATTCCGAAAGACGCACAATGTTTTTGGAATAAACAGTAGCGGTAACCTGTTATGTCGCCCAACCAGCACATTCTTTTGGAATGAGGGTCAGCGGTGCAGGGGTGATATTGGAGTGAATGGCGGTGCTCATTGTCAGAAATTTTACGATTTTAATTAGGGTGCACTCATATTTCGTTCCAGCGATGCCAGATGGCATGTGCAGTGTGAATTTCTTCACAAATGCTTTTATTATAAGTACAAAGGAAAGGCTGGCAGCACTTTTCATTCTTCTGGTTCATCTCGTTTCCAGCGGTTCAGGGTCTTCTACAGCTACGTTTCGTTGAGTTCGGCAGTAATAGTATTTCCATTCTTCCTGTTATTGTCCGCAAAGGGGGTTGGAGTGGTGAGGAAGAGGGAGACGACGAATGCGAGCCCGAAGCTTTGCCGAGTTTTGCCGAAGCGCACGCTGCATTGGCGAAAGTGAAGTCGTTCTTTTATGCGCTTAATATTAGTGAACGTGACGAGGAAAACCTTTTGAACGTGGAAAGTGCTCTGTTTGGTCTAAAACGTAAAGTTTCGACAAACCAGTTGTCCATTAAAGACTTTTTTGGTAAAAAGAAGTAACTTTGAAAGAGAAACATTGTTTTTTTTAAAATTTTTAATGCTTTCCCGCATCTATCGTTTTCCCGCATTCATCGTTTTTATTTCCCACCCCCGCCGAAAACGATGCATCGAGGTTTCACTGTATATGGAAGTATCTTGTTAAAACTAAATGCTTATGTAATTGCGAGACAGAAGAGAAAAAGGACATTCACACAATGAGAAACAGAATAATGTTCAAGTCTAATTCATATCCACTTCTCCTTCACTTCCTAGTTTCACAAAAAACATCAATCTTGTACAGCTCAATGGTCTGACACCACTACTACCAAACATTGTCACTGGACACTTACTTTCTATCACAACAACCAGGGTCTCTAACATCCATCTTAATGATATCCTTAAGTTTCTTTCATTATCATCAAGTGGCCATTTTACTGCCAAAATTCTGTAGGCACTATTTCTCCCTCCATCACAACAAGCCTCAATTTCAATACCCTAATACACCACGTGACCTATATAAAACAAAGCGACCACTAACTTCAGCCTTGTTAGATACAAACACTTCTCCAAGCACTTTCTTCTCAGATACCTGCAATTTCAGTCAAAGTTATTTTCACAACCTAGAAAACTGATAAAATTGCTGTTGTACCATTTGTATTATTAACATTATTAGTACACAATGAACAATGGGCAGAACTTGTAAAGCTTGTACTGTACAGACTTCCAGTCATATAAATCTCGTGTTCTTATGTTACATTCAGGTACTGGCAATGTAAGTTTATAATCCAACAATAGAATCAAATTTACCTCAAAGGTTAGCATGTTGAGCTGGTGAGAAGATGGTCACAGAAGCAAATTCTACACAAGGCAGTATTTCTTTACTGGATGCACTTCAAATATGTATGAACAGTGTGTTGTTTCTGTTAGTGTACTGCTATATTTCTATTAATTTGCTGATGATATTGAAGTATACTGAGGATGACTGTCTTCTGGGTTGCAGTGCCATGTAGTCATCATCACCCTGATGATGGAGGCAGCAAGGACCTCTGAAACATTGGTAAACTTCTACCAGACTACACGGTGCTTCAACCCAGAAGATAGCTCTTTTTGTAATCACTGCCACAAAAACCTCACATCCTAAATAGCAAGCCTATCAGAAACAACAGCAGGTTACATGACCTCATTGTTTTTGAACAGATATGGAATTAAACAGGTGGAAGGAATTTCCCTTTACAGTAGGGCACCGCATATACGGCAGATTAGGGACCAGACCCCCGCCGAAAAGCGGATCTTTGCCTTTTTTCAATTGCAAATGCATATCAAAGCCTAATAAGATATTTACACTATCATATAGTAAGTTCACAATAGCTAGGCCTAAGAAAACAATATGAAAGTAAAATGAATATCAGTAGTAGCTGTAAACAGACTGAATCAGACGAGAAAATGGCGCCGGACGCACTTCTCTGACTCAGCTGTTGAGCGCGTGGGGCATATGCACGCAATTGAAAAGCGCCGTATTAGCGGATCGCCGAAAAGCGGAGCCCTACTGTATCTTATCAAGCACTAAAACATATGTTAAACTGATATGACATAATAATAATATATAAAAAGCAATTGCAGTGATCCCAATTGTCCTAACTTTTTACCTATGGCACGTCCTAGCACCAAACAGTTCTGAGAACATCCATGGAAAAGGTAGTCCATGGGTTACCTGCCTGTCCAGGACAACTCCATTCCAGAATGACCTGTCATGCTCAGGGATGACAACATACTATATTGACAGTGAAAGTCATCAGTCATCATGGACATCCACACAGGCATTGATAGATTTGATAGATTTGATTAATTTGACTCTCTGCATGTCCAAAAACAGTAACAGAGACCAGTTTACAAACTGGACTCTCCCACCATTTCAATTGTACTGTTTCTCACTGTCAGTGCAACTTAACTCTCTACTTTTGGTCCATCACCACCCAAACAATAACACACATCATACTGTTCCTAACATCAATTATATACTAATGTTCATAATACAATCATAAATATATGGTTTATAACATGTTTCGGCCGTTAGTGGATCCTTGGGTAACTTTGAACCCAATCTACAAGTTCTGTAAAAAACTTACCATATACATTCACAGCAACAGATCATAAGTGACAAAATAACACCCCTAGTATGGATAGTGTGTAACAACTAATTAGTGTAGAAAAAGGTTTAAGAACAAATTAGTTATATGTCGAATGCTGTATGGATATGTAGTATTTAATATTTGGGTCACTCCACATGAAATCAAACAAAATCTGTCAACCACACCACCATCAGTTTTTCTGGCTTTCATTTTATAACTATATATCCATGAAGAAAAATATATCCAAACAATTCTATTTTTTATTTTGACTAATTCTGTAGACATTAATTAATGAAATTAGGCAGTTTTTAGGATGTGGCAGGCCATTATTTTGAATAGGTAAATATCTCCATTATTTAAAACATCAGAAATGCAGTGTTTGGTGTGCAGCAGCAGTTTATCTCAAGGAATCTATTGGTAGTAAGTGCATGCATATATTTGCAACAGTTTTGGAGTTATGACCTTTGTATCAGCCTTTTATAACAATTAAGAAAAGCACTGTTGAATTGCATTTATAATGCTGAAACTTTTACCAAGGATAACAAATATGTATAATCTATAAAAGAAAAAAAAGATAATTAGTGTGGACTTCTGCTCCACTGACAAGAAATTAAAATCTGAAATTATGCACCAGTATCACGCTCTTTCTTTTGGAATCTTAGTAATGCTGGCGGGTATGAAGAAGTTGGGCATAACTGCCAGGCATAATGCACCAGCAAGAATATAGCATTGAGTTGGCAGAGATGAACTCTTACCAACACTATTTACTTTTATTGTGTGGGCACCTTCTGAAAAATGGAAGAAGTTTGTAAGATGACTCCTAACAAGGAAAATCCAGGGGAATGCATCTTTTGTTGCGTGCAAGCGAGAGAGCGTGCACGCATGCATGCAAAATTCATCAGAATTTGAAACACAGGCCTAGAAGAAGAATATACAAATGCAGAATTCTGATGAGTATGTATGTAAATATATGATACTGGGACTTAAAAATGTGATCTTCACAGCAGTACCAGGTTCATTCACTGACTCCTTGCCCATGAGGGAACATGGCCAAGTTAGCAAATTATATCTTTCACCTCTGTTTTTCTGCCAGACTTGGTTGCATGACTGGGAGAACTTCATTTTCATCAATTCATGTTTTTCTTAAAACTAAGCAGACATATTATTGTCTTTCCAATGGAAGGTGGGGGGGGGGGACACAGTGTACCTACTCTGCTGTGACGTTATTTATTCTGTGTTCAACCACTGGTGCAAGTACTTTATTTAAACTATGCATTATTATACCTCCTCCTTTCATGATGCCAGAACACTAATTTGGAACCAACCACCCTATACCCCAGAAATAGTTTGTTGTTATCAGGTTATGATGAACACTACAGCTTTAGATGCAGAACTGTTGCTCCTATTTCACATCACATCATATAGATGTATGATCAACTGGCAACATTAAATGATCTAAGATAAACATAGATGGGAGAAAAAAAAAGGTTTCTGCATCGAGACAAGGGACATTACATGATGGACACTTCTCAGTTACAGTCTGTCTGCTTTCTTGGCTCTAGCAATTTTGGCTTGGCACATCTTGGCATAGTTTATGCAATACGATGGCAAAGCACAGTTTGCTCTGCTATCTGTGCATACTAAAGATAAATCTTATACTGGATGACATTACTGAGGGCAGCACATGCAGTGTGTCATACTAATCTCCCTTTCAGACCCCTGCCTTTGTGAAAAAATAAATGATATGAACAGTAAATTCTTCAATACAGAGTTTACTTACACATGAAATGTCAGCTGTAAACAGTGCTGAAAGATCCCTCATTTGATAAATTTTCTATACGTAACATTAAGAATTTGACAGTGTCACTTGTTTTTTCTAGCTGTAATGTTATATTTAATGCTATCCATTATAGGCTGTATCAGACTGTGATTACACTGTACCTTGATGCTGTACATAAGCAGATTTTATTTTTGTTTTAATACTTTCATAACAGTAAATTTCAATTACTATACTTCTTGTAAAATTATCTACTTCTGTTATTGGCTACTTACTCTCCTATTGAGCATAGTAAACTGTGTCTTCTTGCAATGCATGCAAACAGCTGCCTCTGAATCTGGGACCCATACAGCAGCATGGACCTCAACTGCTTTCTTCCCACCTTAAAACACACAATGGCATTGTATGCATTTAATCAATCCACATCACGCTAGGAAGCTTGAGAATGCATAATGACTTGCACTTTGATGGACAGATGAGTATTTAATGATACTCTATCAACTACAGAAGCTGTTTACTATCATGTATCATTTCAAAGTACCATCTCAGCATTCACCTGCAGGGACAGAAAAACAACACAGAACCAGAGTTTGCAGAGAAATGTCTATGAAGAAATCACAGGTACCTAGATCCACAAAGTTATGTTCATATATACAACAATACAACCAATTAGTTCCTGTAACTCCTACGTGGAGCATAGGGCCTAATTTCGGAGGTTTCATAGTCTTTAAAGCGTGCATTTATGAGTAGTGAGTGACCAGCCCACTGACTCTGCACAATTTCTACTCACTCCTGATTTGACTGCTGGAGCCATCTAGCAGTGAAGCAGTGAATCAGGAGAGACTTGGGTGAGAAATGGCCGCTGAATTTTGCTTACAAAACATCTCGTATCATGCTCGCAAGGTTCTTTTACATTCCGTAAATCTATGACATGGGACCGCCGGCTTTACTTCCCCTCTGAAGGAAGTTGTGCTACGGATTTTTATCACCCTTAAAAATCCACCGACCTTGGCATTTAAAAAATACTACCGCAGGAACAGCACGACAGCGGTATATGCGGGGTATTTAAACCACCACGTCGACGTGTTAACATCTGCTGAGTTTCGCTTGTGCTTTGGTCTTATTTTGCACAAATACGATGTTAATGATTTGCTCCAACAACCAATCACTCATTTTCCCTCTGTTACAAAAACACACACTTGTGTAACTCTGCCACTGCTTTGCTACTACTGCCTTATCTGCTTCACCAACACACAAGATGCACCCAAAGATACATTGTAGCTTAGTTACTGCCTACTTGCTACTCGACATGACACATATGCAGGCATTCTGGGAACTTAATTGTCACACCTTGTAAGTTACTGCATGAAATAAAAATTAAACAAAGATTCAGTTGTAACAGAAACTGCAAAGTAGGATTTGAGGTTTTCATGATGCAACAACCCAGAAGACAGCCATCATCTTAAACTGCAAACATAACTACTAAATTTGTCACATAAGTGTAAAAAGAGATGTATGCTTTGAGATATACTGTGTTACACAAACTCAAAAGTTTTGGTGAGAAGTTTATCTTTGTCAAGTTGGACATGAGCACACTTTGTACACTAGAACTGTGAAATGAGCTAAACATTACAAGGATGACAACAGTAAGCATTCATCCTAAAGTATCCACTCCAGCCTGAATATATCAAAGTGGATGCAATGGACTCATCATAAAGATTTCTTACCTTTACCATAAAGCCCTGCTATCTCACATACCATGACCCATCCCACTGTTAGAAAGACGCACGAGCTGCCAATGGCAGTACAAACAGCACTCTTAAGTAATCTACAGTCCATTCAACAAATCCTTATATGAAATGACAAAATAATACCTACTCTTCCTAAGAAGATCTTCAATGCACTTATTAATGTG
>NW_019059618.1:707284-740885 GCF_000696155.1 Zootermopsis nevadensis
ATATACGGCAAATGATTTAGATGCTGTTCGGATTAGCCACCCATTTCGAAACTCTGAAAAAATGGATAAACTTTGGTGGGTGATAACAAAATATAAATCTTTATACTAAGAGAAGTAAGACTGTTTACAATTAAAACTACTTACGCCCATCATCTTCCAAAGACTCAAGTTTCACCTCTTCCAGTGGAATTATGTGTTGCTTATTATACTGAAAAAAGAATACAGTCTTCAAATCCTTTGTACAGCCTAGTTGTATAACCATCTTAAAATACAAAAAAATACCATTCTAACACAATGTTATAGCTACAGTGAGTATGGGCCACCATGGAAACATCAAGTCCCAGTCTTCAAATACTGAAGAGATTTCATATTAATTAAAGTTCCAGCTATTTACCTTTTTCTTATTAATGACAATATTTCCATATACAAGAATGTCGTTGAAGAGGAAAAACTGCCGTGCTTTGGGCTTTTTTCGACACATCTTGGTTAAAACCCCTTCTCCAACTAGCACCCGGCCAGGAACACCAAGAGGCTAGAAATTCCAAGAAACAGCAATCAAGCCCCTAACAGTTTCTGAGTTATAGTATATTACTAACATGTAAGGAAGGGTTCCACTTATTTCAAATTTATCTTACTTTTATATTAACATTATTGCTTTCAATTATACTTCAAAATATTAAAATTAGCCAATTTCATCTATAACGCAACATAACACTCTACACAGAATAAATACTGTTTCCCCCCACACATCAATGCACTATGCCCAAACCCACCAAACAGAAACAATATATAATGCCATGTGCGGAGTGGACACACTGTACATATCTAAGAAAAAATTATGCACATGGGCTCATGGGAAACAGGGTGTGACAAAGAGTCAAGGCACATCATTTTTAGCAGTTACCCAGAAAGCCCACGAGTTACACATTCAATTCCAATACAGCCTATCATACTGTCATGTATGCTGCCATGATATCAGCAGAGCCCAAGGAATTGGTACAGAGATATGTACAAAATTCCAAGTTACACCTCTCCCCACAACACCCTCAAGTGACAATAAGCAGCTCATGTGTGCCGAAGATTCTCGTAATTCTGGCTGGCTGGGAAAGAACCAGACAGCAATTAGAATATTCCAGGGACAGGCAGATGGAGGCGTGTAAAAAATCTGAGCTGTCATGACCAGCGAGTTGCAGATGGACAGACCTTTCTGCTGTGAACGAGCAGGCAAAGTGTCTATGCAAGTGAACTAGCTGTGTCTGGTAGATATAGAATCACAGTGTGGTATACATGAAGTAAAGAAGAAAGCATCATTAACTTAACAAAATGGTTAGTAAATCCACCAGCTAAATGAAACCCACACATAAACAGTGAAATTGTCAACATATAATGCTGCATGCAGTCAATGATCCAACAGAAAACTGATGCAGAGCCCAGGACTCTTAACAAGGGCTTAAAAGGTTATAAAATAAGTAACTTCTGAATAGAAGTACTTTTTTCCTTCCAAATACTTGAATCTATACACTGACCTCAATAAAATCTATATATTATTAATTATACACTTCAGTGATCCATTCCTATACATCATTTCCTCTAGTACAGATTCCAGCCTCATTAAACTTCCCAGATATAACCAAAAGTATCTGAACAGTCATATTTGTAATTTGTGATAGTGCACACACTAACGCCGACAGCAAAAACCCAACGCCATACGAGTGTTAGAGAATATTATTATTAGCTGTCTTCATAACACAAAGTAATATATATAGCGGTATGCATTTATTTGCATGTATAGGTACTACTTATATAAAGCACCATGTAATCTGGTAGAAATGTATCAGACTACACAGCGCAACAACCCAGAAGACAGCAATCTTCAGACTCACCTTTAAACTTTAGCAGTGATACAGATATAAAACATGCACCTAAAACATTTTGTGAACATAAAATATCATCTTTGCCATATGGTAACAGATGCAATGTTTACTTTGCTGGCTTAAATAAAAATAAAAATTAACACCTAGGTGTAAAATTAATATATGGATGTTAGAATAAGTTAATATAAAATTATGAAACTGTTAAAACATCACATCCACTCATATGTTGTCATTCTACAGCACTAAAATCATGTTTCTGTCACTGGCGTACAAATTCATGTTCTTGATTTCTGTTGATTTGATGTTATGGTTTGCTGTTATAATGCCTTGAGGTTGATTTGAAGTTTCTTCATGTATATTTCTTTTGTAATATAGATAGATGAGCAAACAAGTAGCAAACAGGACAATACACACACTTGTGCCATGCTGACTAATATATTCATTGTCATTACACTGACAAAGCTGTAACATCAGTTATTATTCATTGAAATGCTCCATACCTGGCCAGAACTGCCAAAACAGCTTTCAACCATTGCAATGCGTCGTGCATTTGCCTCACTGTTTACTGTAAACATACAATAATATGAGTTAACACTTATAGGCCCAAAGAAATTTATTTTTGTTATAATTTTTCATTTTAGCCATTTCAGCATTTAATTATTGACATACTTGTCCATATTCAATGCATATTTTGCCTTCATAAGGTGCTGGAAGCTGAAATGTTGGGAAGAGCATAATAAATGAGACCACTGGAAAATGTCATAACTACAAGAAACTTAACACAGCAATGTACTCAATTACCATCCTAACCATTTGAAGCCAAAGCTTATCTACATATTATTTTAGTTTTAACCACTTCTCCATTATAAAGATCAAATGGTCAGAAATGTTTAATGAAATAACCACTTTCTACACAGAGAATCACAAGTAACCAACAACAACAAAATGTAGAGATCCTGACCGTCAAAGCAAGTAGCACATACAGTGACTACTCGGCTTTAAGGGGCCAAGTACCAATCAAAATAACTGGATGCTAATATTCATACTTGTGCCACTTGTGTCAGATGCATGAAGATGAAAGCAGAACAAAAAATGTAAGGTGGTTTAATGTAGAAAACAACAACGTTTCGAAAACCATCCTCATCCTCAGGGTACAGAAGTTAACTTCATCCTCAGGTTAATGAAGTTAACTTCAGTACCCTGAGGACAAGGATGAAGTCAAAGATGGTTCTTGAAACATTAGTGTTTTCTCCATCAAACCACTTTATATGGATGGTAGCCTGAGAAGTCATTATATGCAGAGTGGATGTTGGTCAAGAAACATGGATGCACTCTTTGTCTTAGTGGCTGGAGTCCATGAGGCATAAATCATGAACAGAACTATTACATAAAATGGAAATCACAGAACAATGCTCGAGGAATATGACAGCCTACTAACCAAGGGCAATTTAAAGGAAACCTAACGACTACAGGAAAAAGTAAAAATGTTGTGGGCAGTAAGTAAAACTGCATTTCTTTAACTAAAAGAATTACAAAAGTTGATATTCACTTGAAATGGATAATAGGTAAATTTCTTCATACTATTTAATAATACAAATTCTCAGAAAGTAACATATCTGACTTCATAAAAGAAAGAGAGAATTGTTATGTAAAATGTATTTTTAAAAACATACAAATACTTCCTTGTTTTTAATGTTCTTTAAAAACAAAATCACATTCTTAATATTTTATAAATGACAGCTCAAAATGGTCAATATTTCTGTAAAAATCCAGCATTGTCATTAAATAATACAGGGACTAAAAAGTCATGCGACCCATATCAAAACATTTATTTATAGTTGCAACTAAATACAATTTGAAAATGGGTGTCTTCTAGGTTGTATCACCATGTAGTCTGGCAGATGTTGACCAATGTTTCAGACATATTACCTTCCTTCATCATTGAGGTAATGGCAGCAAGTACCTCTGAAACACTGATAAACTTCTACCAAACTACACAATGCCACAACCCACAAAACAATTAACTTCATACGTGTGACTGTTGGAACCTCAAAACCAAACAAGTTTGTTCATCAGCTATGCTGGTATTTCCTAACTGTAGGAAACTGAAAAATTACAATTTTAGGGATTAAGTCCATACAAAATTTCATCATCATCTGCCTGACAGTTCTCTAGTTGAATCATGTGGGCAGACGGACAAACAGAAAAACCAGTCCATAAGTTGTTCTTCACTCACACTAGGGCGTGAATAATAAGCAACGGTGGTTAGAGAAAAATGTTAAAATATCTTTTGGATTTTACATTCTTACAAACAGTTCTTGTAGCTGTGAATATAATGAATTTGCAGTTGCAGACAGCCAAAAAGCAGTGATCTTTCAGGTTTGAGGTTAGGCATGCAATTAACAGCCTCATACCGTTGGACTTGGACAATTTAAGCAACGAAAAGAGGATCCTAACAGGAGAAAGGAGAGAAGCATATGGACAAGGAAATTCACTATTTGTATTCATCACCACATTATTAGAATTATCAAACCAAAGACAATGAAATGGACAAGATTTCCAGCATGCATGGAAAAGATAGGAATGCACACAAAACGACAGACTTGCGAGACCTAGGCATAAATGGAACAACTGAATTGCAGTGGATTTTACATGAATAGTCTGTGAGGGTGTAGCTAGAATTAAACGTGGTCAGGACACAGGAGTCACATGCTTTCGTGATCAGGGAAAGGAACCTTCATTCCAATAGAAGCAGAAAATTAATTTTTCAAGAAAGACTCCAAATGATGGAGCTACTTCTAATTGCACACTATATACCTCCTTTAACAGCATAAAATAAACTGAGAAATGAATTGGAGAGGGTGTGGAAGGAAGTGGTCATGGCCTAATATGAGGTACCATCTGAGCAACAGCCTGGGAAGACAGGAAACCAATTAAAAACCTCTGTCAATATAGCTGGTCTCTGGGCTGACACGAACCCAATACCTGGTGAATACAAAGCAGAAATGCCAACCACCAAATCATGGTGTTCAGTGTGCAGTTACCTAACTTCCAATATCCTTTCTTCCGCATATTCCGAAAACCACTACTGTGAAATAAACAAATGCTCCACAAAATGTAATTCCAGTTTAGCACTGTTTACACCTGAGATTTACAAAATGAATTTCCTATCCAAATTTCAGTGAAAGAGGGTTCTTAATTTTCTTTTCAAGAAAAATCCTGTTCATACGTTCTTCACTAATTTACAAACTGTGGATGTCACTAGAACTCAAACTCCTCAAAATTTGTATCCAAATTTACTTTTATAGTTAATGTGTCACAATTCAATCACTTGTGGACTAGAGGCAGTCAACCACCATACACTAAATTCAAACTTCCATTACACAATAATTTAAATTACAGATGGCAAAGCATATACCAACAACTAAAAGTAATACAAGATGCTAGAATGTACAAAACAGACATCTTCATACCCAAACGCAACCAATGATGTCACTTGTAGCATTTGAAAATTAATTTCAGGGTATTAGTTTATTATAAGAAGAGGGAGTATCTCAAAGAGCAGATAGGGGAGTTGGAAACTAAAAGTAAAAATAAAAACAGCAGAGTTGCATAGAGAAATACATAATTTTAAGAAGGGGTAAAAACCTAGGGCACATTTCATCAAAGATGAGAATGAGGATCTGCTCGCAGACAGATGGAAACATTAGTGTAGTAAGTTACTAAACGTTTATGCAGCTGATCAATTTAAAGAGCCTATAGTACATACAGCACAGCCCTTCATCCAAGAACTGAGCCTTAATGAAGATGAAATTGCCACCCGGCATTTAAAACGTCATAAATTTCCAGGTATGAACAGTGGTAGAACACTGCACTCACAGATAGATAAGCTTACAGCCTAAAAGTACTAGTACCATAAAGTACTACAACAAAAGTGGAAGGAATCAATTGTTGCCCCTATCCATAAAACAGGTGACAAAATGAGTGCAGTAACTTCCGAGGTATCTCTTTTGACGTCATATAAAATTTCATTGAATATTCTTCTGACATGGTTAACACCATTTATGAATGAAACTATTGGGGATGATCAGTGTGGATTTGCAGCAATAGGTCAACTATTGATCAGATATTTTGCATTTGACAAATATTAGAGGAAAAGTGGGAGTATAATGGGTCAGTACACGAACTATCTGTGGACTTTAGGAAGCCATGTGACTCAGAAGAGAGGTAATATATGACAGTTTGAGTTTAGAATACCAAAGAAACTTGTTAGGTTAATAAAAATGTGTATGAATGGGGTATCCAGTAGAGTTTGTATAAGTAACCTTCTATCAGATCTGTTCCCAGTGCACAATGGCCAAAGGCAGGGGTATGCTTTATCCCCAATGCTCTTTAATTTTGCTCTAGAACATGTCATCAGGAAGGTCAGAGGGAATCAGGAAGGGCTCGAACTGAATGGTCTGCACCAGGTACTTGCCTATGCTGATGATGTCAATTTTCTGGGGGATGGTGTGGGTACCATAACCAAGAATGCAGAAACTCTCCTACAGGCGAACAAGGAAATATGCCTAGAAGTAAATGCAGACAAAACTAAATACATGGATGTTGTACGGGATCATCATCAGCAACAACGGCAAAAACACATTAATTTGAAAATGTTTAAAAATGTAAGTATCTGGGAACAACAATAACAAATAGAAATGAGGCCCAAGATAAATTATGAGAATACATTCGGGAAATGCTTGTTTCACTCAATTAAAAAAACTGTATCATCTCATTTGCTATCAGAAACACTAAAGATCAGGATATACAAAACAATAATTTTGCCTGTTGTCTTGTGTGGTTGTGAAGGAAAAATGTAGATTACAAGTCTTAAAACTTTGCATACCGCGTAGTGTATTAGAATATAGAATAAGCAAACCAACAACTATTAACACTATAATAAGACACTATTGCCATACTCGTTTCGACCTCAACAGGTCATCATCAGTGGCATCAGGGAAATGAATACATTTAGTCAAATGGTTCAAACTGGATTCAGAATTAAAATTGAAAAGGGTATTTGACAAAATATTCGAAGTGACGCTGCACTAGCACCATTTGACTAAATGTATTAATTTCCCTGATGATGACCTCTTGAGGTCGAAACGAGTATGGCAATAGTGTCTTATTATAGTGTTAATAGTTGTTGGTTTGCTTACTCTATATTCTAGATTAAAAGTGTTTGAAAACAAGGTGCTCAGAAAGATATCTGGACCTAGGAAGGATGAAATAAGTGGGCAATTTAGAATACTGCATAACGAGGAGATGGGAGGATAATATCAAGATGCATCTTACGGAAGTGGGCCGTGAGGATGGCAAATGGATCAAATTGGCACAGGACAGTGGCCGGTGGCAGGCTTTGGTGTTGTCGGACCTGCAGGTTCTGCACCAGAGAGTTAGTATTAGTTAATTGCAGTAGACCAGACACTCTTCACACTTTATATATTCAACTCATTCATCAGGAATAGTTTCAGAGGACAGCATATTTTGGTTTCCAAGACCAGAATGTTCCTGTATTTAGAGTTTTTTTATGTTATGCTTCAGTAACTGTGGGTGCACATATAACAGTAAGAACTTGTTTTATGTTAGTCACAATAATCAAATGGCCAAAAAGTTTTTGTCTTTCATTGTAATATAATAAAACAAACGTGCATGAACATCCGAAGTTATTAGAATTTTAAAACTATTCATAATTCTACATACACCACATTCTGCTGCCGTTGATAATCTTGGTATAAGTGCATAGAACGAGCAATTTGGATAAATAATGGGTTTCCATTCCAACTGTAATTACTTCAATTACATTTATGAACATTCATATCGCTACGAAAATGTACCTCGTAAGTGAAGTTAAAAGGGTGGACCACGAAATAACGTCGCCTAACCTCAGAAGATCTAGGGATCCACCATATCTTCAGAGTATATCACGCTTTATGTGAAGTACTTTTAATAGAGGATACATAAATTTGTCTTGTGGTTAAAAATAAGCTCTGAACGAGAGATGCAAAACAAGATCACTCTAAATACTCTTGGCAATTAGAAATCTAAACCATAACATTCTCGATCTACGTATCACTGAACCATGTTTCTTGACAATCGATTTAAATAGTTCACACACATACAAAAAAACAAAACAAATTAATATAAAAATATATTTAGGAAAACTATATTGTTTAAGTAAGCCTGTAACAACAATTAAATTCATTTAGAAAACTTACCAAGTCTATCAACCATGATTCACCATGAACCAATTCACAGATTCCGAACGTGAATCACATACGCACCACATCATTCATTATTGAGCTAATGAAATTTAATCAAAACGTTCATATAATATTCATATATATTATACACTATAAATTATATTCGCATTTCATTCGCCGTTCATAATTTTATATACGCCTTCATTTCCAACAAGCTTATGATTGAGTTCGAGATTACACGTCACATGAGAACAAGTGAGTGGTAGTTAGGTCACGTTTGGGTGATTGTTATAGTTCGACGATTTGTTTTTTTGAGACCCTTCCGTTTAATTAGAGGAATGAAGATTTGCGGTCCGAAGCTCTCCCTGTGTGGACTAATAATTAGTGTGTGGGGTATCTTTCAGTTGGTATGCTAATGGATATTATAATTATTATTAGTTGTAGTAGTAGTAGTGGATTTCTAGTTTTCTTGATCGCACGGAAGTGCAAACATTCTGAGCGCATTATACAATAATATTTATTTTACAGGTATTAATGGGCATATTTTATTATGTGAAAAGCATAGCATTATCTGAAGATCTCCCTGGTGTTGAAAGCGAAGGCGGTTTTGAATCACCAGAAGATTTCTATAAGATTGCTGATAGAGGTTACATACAAGTATGTACTTAGGCTTACGTGTTTGATTGTATAACAATGCTGTTGATTGTAGAAGGTCATGAAAATTGCTTGTTCAGAGGAACACAAAATCTAGGTCATCATTCGAATAATATATTCACATGTTATGCAGTTAATATGGTGTCTGCTTGCAATGAAGGCTGAAGTGCAGTACATTTATTAATGGAATTTTTGTTCTGTAGATTCCAGATTATGAGTTTAAACTTAATTTTTCATAGCATCAGCACCACAAGCCTCTGTTAACATCTGCAGAGTTTCACTCATGTTTTCACCTAACTTTGCACAAAATTTGAAGTTAATGCATAGCGCCAAGAAACCACCAGTCATTTTTCTGCCAGAAAAAAAAACACTTGTGTAACTGTCGGTCCTTCACTATTGCTGCTTTTTTTTCCATAACCAAGACATGTCAGTGCTTAGTTATTGTGCATGCTACTCAATGCTATGTCTATGTGGGCATTCTGGGAACTTGTGATACCTCATCTTTATTGTTCAGTGACAGTGCCAAGTTGGGTTTCATAATTAGCAAAAGTGTTGAAATACCCCTACTGCATTGTAGATTCATACTCTGCACTGCAATGAAATTAGGCAATTAGGTCAAAATAAATTACATGTTATGTTCAGGAATAGTTGTTCATCTGCATATCAGCCAAGTAAATTATTATTATGCGAGTGTATTTTATGTTTCAGAATGCATATAACTGTTGGATTGCAGCATGTCTTTACATCTTTACATTGGTTATATCAGGCCATCAGTTTTATGTCAACAGTCGTTCATCTATGAATATGTAATTCCCTAAATTTCAGTAAGCAGCTTTGTAAAGATTCCAGACTGTTACGAAATTAAAATGTAGTTGACAAATTAAAATGCAAGTATTCTGCATATGCAATATGAAGAATACGATCTTCCAGAATACGTTCTTTTGTACAGTGTTGCTAGTGATTGGTGAAATATCCTATGTGGGACAGTAGACTAGAAAGAGTACTTTAGGATTTCTCATATCATTGGTCACGCCTAGTTTCCAGTGCATGGAAGTTTGTTGATATATTAAGCTTACCGTAACATCCATATTCAAAGTATTAAAGGTAGTTGCAATGGATGTGCTATTCTTAACGTACTGTACAGATATGTGTGGAGTTTTAATTTAAAAACATTATAAAAAGTTCCACTTCCTCTCAATATATATTATAGCTTTGGTAAAATGATCACTATTAACATTATAATTTTTGTTCTGGTGTATAATATTCACATTTTCAATGACTTATCATGTTCAAACTTTGAATGGGAATAAATTGTGTAAATTAGATGTGGTGTAATCATTTACATTTATCTCTTTTTAATTGTACATAAAATCTGTTATACTTATTCACAAGTTTCTGTGAAGCCAGTTCAATATTACCAATATGGACACTTGTTTTGTCATCACCCGGTGAACTTTACAATAACGGCAAAGAGGAAACATGTTATTTTAATAATAAATTTTGTTTGTTTATTGCTGAACTAAAACCTCTTTCATTTACTTATTAAACATCTTTTTGAGTTTAAAAATGATATATATTTTTAGTAAATGCATTAATTTATTGAAAAACATTTAATAATAATAATAATTTGCTGTAAGTTAACTTTTCACTATTCTGAGTAGATGAGGGAGGAAACAATTGGAAATCTTTGAGAGGCAGCTGTTCTATGCATAATATTAATAATAGAGTTTTGAAACAAGAAGCACATCTGTCCTTGGGATTATATAGCCAGATTTTAATGTAAAATTTTGGCTTTCTGATATAAATTATGTAGTGTTGAGTGTGGTCCAATGCTTTGGCAAGCAGCGCATTTGCTGCCTTTACCATGTTATACATGATAAGCGTTTAATAGGTGTGATGATGATACTGTTTCCTAGTACAAAGAATTATAATTGAATCAAATTTAATCATTGTTTAGTGTCTGCACATGTGCTTCAGTCAAGTAAGTAAAATTGTAGTCCTCAATAAATGCTACAATATTTGCATATTTAATGAATTAGCTTACTTTCTGTGTAAATAATTTAGAGTTGACTCATTAACTTGAATGGAAGCAAAATTATTTGAAAGTCTTATCCAGGCACTTGTCCATACATCTGTAGTTTCCAGGATTCTAAATTTGTAGTTCTGGTTGGAAAATGTTACTATTAACATTCCAAATCCATTGTAATTATTTAAGTGTTGAATATGTGATCTTGGATGTTTCATTTCTAGGTAGTAAAATGGTATGCTATAAAGCAACATCACTGCAGTATAATTACGAACATTTTAAGGTTGGAAGACGTTAGTTTGATTAGCAGGATGAATGTTAATCCGTTGATATCACAGGACATTTAAATATTAAGATCCCATAATGCAAAACTTTAATAAAACAATGCAGAATTTCACAGTTCAGCATGGCTGTCTAGGCTAGTCTATGTTGTAATTATATTATTGAAACCCATGAGATGACAGCACATCTATTTTTAGCACAAAGACTAATAAACTATAACTCCAAGCAGTGATATGAAGCACATTTAGAAGCATAACTTTTATATTTACAGTCAAACATATTTTTATCCATACACCAAATGGAAGTGTTTAGACTACACTACTATATCCTTGCATTCTATAATGTTTATGAATGGCAAATTCAGAGCGCAAAGAAGCTGGTAAATTTTTTTCCACTCATAACCATTATTTAAACACTAATAAAGCCACCAAATGATGGCTTAAAAAAAATTCACAAATGAATACTAGGCGTGAGAGCCTTATCTATGAAGCCATGTAATTACATTCCGAGTAACAGCAGAGGCATGCGAGCAAGAATGGGTTAAGTGAGATGCTACATAGGTCAGTGGCTCTTCAACTGATGTTAGCATATGGCAGCCAGGAGTAAGTAGGGTGTATTGAGGTCAGTGTCAGAAGTGTTAAAGGGTCTGCAGTAATAAGAATGACTTGACTGGAAATATGTCTGTTGGCTTTCAGACTGTACTTAGTAATGAAGGAGACATGAAATAAAGCAGTGCTGGAGAATGTAACCTTAACTAGCACCATTTTTATCACAATGGTCTTCATCCTTTGTACATTATTAAAAACATTTATGTGCAGTTTAAAGTGACATTATAAACCAAAGTTATCACTTCTATTTGGCAGTCTACAGAGAGGAAGGAAATACATGTTTCTTTATGCTCTATGAATTTCAGTATATTCAGCATTTAATGAAATGTAGTGACTGTGGGTTCATAAACCTTTTATCTGTTGAGTCAGAAAGACGGATGTGTTTGTGAAAACATGTAATTACATGTGTATATTTGTAAAATAAACGTATGAATATAGAAGTTGTCTTTTACCCATATTTAAAAATCCAGCAAATGAGAACAGAATTAAGACACCTCTACTATGCGTTACTTTATGGCCATATCCTCTTAGATACAGTTAAGATTGCTGTTAAAGGTTTCTTCTGCCCGTCTACAAAGCACTTCCCATTATATTCATTGATGTTAATAAATGAATTCCTTACCAGATTGTCAGTGCTTCCTACTCTGTACTAATCACTGGTTTAAATTACAATGATACCTGTTTATGACAGCCCAATCAAGTTAGAAATATGTGCCACCATTTCAGCATGGCTGGAAATTATGTAGTAAGATTTAGTGTATTCTTGCTTCTGCTACTTTCTGTGCATGCATTTTGATTTTAGTTAATGAACACCATGAGCTGTACATCATAAATTCATATCTTACTTTGTGAACATATAATTGTACTTCAATGTAAAAAATTAATATTATTGTATTAGTAATATAGGTATAAAAGTGATTCATAATAGCACTCTTAATGGACAATTATGACCATTTCACACAATGTTAACTGCTGGAGGTAAATGGATAGTACAAACATAACATTAAACTGGTGAGAAAATAAAAAAAAACATGTACGAAGTAAGGACTTCTGAAACAAAGAAGGAAAGTATGATCAGACATTTATTTCACAGCGAAAAACTGTCAAAAGAAAGAATGACAGCAGACATATTAAATATGTAAAGCTCGAGGTACAGTAGGAAACTGAAGATTATAATAAAAGAAATTACTTTTTAAGCATTATAGTCCATTAATATCATACATTATGCTGACAACATAATGCTACTGAAGTCGCAGTAATAATCTTTCCATTTTATTTCTGGTGATGAGACTTGAGTAATGGTATTTTTGCAAACACTTCAGGGAACCTGAAAAAAGTGACTAAACAGTAGCCTGGTCTCCCTTCAGAAGAAAATACTGAAAATTATGCCAGGCAGGGACAGAAACAGACCAGAATGACAGTGTATCTGCCAACTAAGAAGAGGTTACAGTTGATGAACAGACTGCAAGAGGTAAAGAGTATACAGGATTTCCTTCTTTTCCAAAAAGTGATGTACAAGTAAATGTGAATGTTAACAAAACTGTTCTTCTTTTTGGTGTGGATATACTGCAAAGCATTACTGATCAAACAAACCCATACTCTAGCCATACTGGAAAATGAACTGATATAAGTGATTAACATGTTACTTAGCCGGTATAGAACAAGAATTGTGCTGCACTCATGAATCAACTACTGCACAAGGGGTAGTACAGATTATATTCAGATGACTAGTAACACAAGTACAGAATTAGCAAACTGCACTGTAAGAATGAGAGACTCAAAAATGGATTCCAAATAATATAATTAAATCAAATTCTAAGAGAGAAATGTGAGATGGCCTTCAGAAACAAAACATGCTCTTGAAATGTGGAGGAAACCATTATGAGCTCCATTCACAGCATTTACTAAAAAGATGGCCAACTCCATACGCATAAAATGTTAATGGATTTCTTGAAAAAATATCAATAGAATTTCTGTTATATGCTTGACTTGGCCTCCCTTAAATATATTCACCGTGTACAGAAAAATGATTGAACGTGAGCTAGGCTGAACAATTTAGTGACTTCTGGAGAAAGTTTAGCAGTCAGCTACAATGGCCATGTGTTTACTGAGGGTAACCTTCAAAGAAAACAAAGCCCTCTAGACTCCTCAGATGCCACTATCTTGACCTAAAAATAAGAGAAGGAAAATAATGCTGGCAGTACTTTGTGTGTTCAAAAGGGAAGTAACAGGGCAATGAACACAAGTGCTGTATGATGTGGTCCTCTGTTTCCACACAGAATTCAATTTATGATAGGTATGTTAGTTAGCTTTCAATTTTGTAAATTACCGAAACCATTAAAACCATTACTCATGCACACACACTGTACTTCAGAAAGATTTAAATGTATGACCTCCCTGCTAGTAAAATTTATTACCCAGTTAAGAGGGAAGTTAAGTTAATGGCTAGGAATGGAATACATATACTAGTTCACACCCCCTGCGGCCAGCGTGTTGTCAATGTCAATCAGCATTGAGGGACTGGTAACTTCAGAGCTACTGTGATGCACTTGTTTTCAAACTTACTGTGCCCCTTTGAAAGGTAGCTGGAGTGGAGAGACATAATCATTTGGTGCACAGAGTTGGATGAAGATGGAGCAGCAAGCAATTACAAGCAAGACAGTAACTGATTAGCACGTCCAGCTGAGTGACACAGCTCAGTACAGTGATTATTATGATATATATAGGAGAAAATTTATATTTGGATAATCAGGACAGATTTGTAAGCGAGCGAAATTAATACTGAAAATAATCAACTGTAATGCTGTGAAATAAACTGATCTTGTCTTTAAACAAAGAACCCAATATGTAATCACTAATTATGTCACAATATTGAAGACTTTAACAGTATCTGAAGTGCCTTAAGATTAAACTTGATCATTTCATACAACTGTATATACTTAGTATTTTACATAACCTAAAACAGTCAAAATACAACCATAATGGCTGTAAGTAGTGTTTATTGCCTTCACCAATCATGTTTCAGTGTGTACAAACAATCATCAGGGGCTCATAAGCACCCACAGAACACTACTGAAAGTTCAATGCCAATCTAATGATGTTGAATCCTTCTTTATATATATATATGTATGTGTGTGTGTATACACCAACTCCTGTTACTGTTATAATATATGGTTTATGTCTTCTTCTGCCTCAGTAATGTCTGTTTCTCCTCATCCTGCCAGAAGCTCTCACCCTAGAGACTAAGTGTTCATATGTGCACTACTACCATCATATATGTACCTTATACCTTGACCTGTTATCTAGCCTAGTATGTTTAAATTACCAACTGTAGTATAACAAAAAATCTTGCAAGCAGGCTTTCAAAATGGAGGATATGCAGTCTGACATGTCTGGACTATAAAATGTCACAGAGTATACTGGCACAGAGCATATTGGAGGCAACAAGAGGTAATATGGAGCACTCAAAATATAAGGAGAAATACAGTTAAGAGGAAAACCAGCCACAAAAAAGGGGGGAGGTTTATGGAAGTCAAATTTATGACATGCAGGTGTCTGGTTTTTCCCTGAAGTCATTCCTAGTCAGAAATGTCACATGAATATGGGTCTGCTTCTAAATAGTTAAGAGCTGTGGATAGAATTTAAAAATTATCTGAACATACAAAAAACAGGATTATAATTGTACTTCCAGCATAATGGTGCACCCAACATTTCAGCAGTTACATGGTGGCATACCTGAATGAGCAGATCCCTGACCAGTGGATTGGCTGTAGTGTAGTGTGGGTGTTTACGAGCCCCTGATGACTGATTATACATATACTAAAACATGATTGGTGAAGGCAATAAACACTAACCACAGGTTTTAAGGCTGCATTTTGATGGTTTCAGCTAATTTGTAACATCTCAAACTTTCACATAAAATAAATGCACTAAAATCCTCTTAAGGTGATCAGCCAATTCCAAAGATGAGTTAAAAACTAACATTTCATAGACCTGCTCTGTCTGCATCATCAGGTCAGTGAACCACAAGTGTTTAACTCAGCTATGATGTAGGTGATTAACCAAGAGAAATTTAGTATATACTGATGACATGACTTTCCTTTCAGTATCTGTTTACACCTCTACTCTAGTATATCACCTTTCTGATCAGCATCCTCTGTGTTCAAACACACACACATGCAAATAAGGGCACCAAACACAATTTGAATACCCAGTTATATTTTCAAATTTAATGACCTATAACATGTTCCAATCTCTTATTCCACCATCTTCAGGTGATAAAATACACACACA
The DNA here is from genome assembly GCF_000696155.1 of Zootermopsis nevadensis. The sequence continues at coordinate 723,267 of NW_019059618.1, forward strand.
AGGTTAATATTCCATATTAAAATGCATATACACCTTTTTTGGAGACCGGTATATTGTATTTAACCATGGTAGGAGAAAGCAGACAGTTGCCAAATAGATGACAAAAATTTATTTTAACTGTGTAATGACACCATCTCTGATCACATTTATCAATCTTAAATACTTAATACTGTAGTGAATGTTTATCAAAGTATTTACATACACCTCAGTACATTAGTAAAATTTATGTTTAATCTTAATTTATTTCAATCAATGTTAATTTCAACAAGATAAACTGCATCTCAGATCTTTGTTATCATTCATATATGTGCACTATACACTGCAACTAACTTTGTTCTGTACGTCTACATCCTTAACTGATATGTTAGAATAGTCATATTGTAATAATCAGCAATAAGCTAAACAGAACATATTTAACCACCTGAAAATGGCCATATAAGGTTGAAAAATGTACTGGATCAATTTATTTGATAATACATCTGTGTAACTTGAAATGTTGTGTTCAACAGCCTTATTTATACGTACATGCTCATTCTGCATCTGACGTAATGGGCACGCCCCTCAGCATTCTCGTTTATATATCTTTTCCATGAATTTGAAAAATAACTTATGGGGCATTCCACGTGATACTTGCTGAATGTGTGTACTAATGATGTTATAGCTCTCTTCCTCATATGTAGCATATGTAGATGGTAAGCCCAACTGTACATACAATTCCTTCACTGCTGCAACCTTCTCTGGATTCTTTGACCCATAGCAATCCTAGCAAAACAACATTACAATTATAACAGCAAAGAAGATAGCCAACAACATGTGATGTTACATCACATTACAGTTGATTTTAGATTCTTAGTTACAACATACAGTAACTGAAATACTCGAGACTATTGTTCTGAAAGTGTTCACACAAGGTGTTTAACTTTATTCTTAAACTACACTCCCTCAAGTTCAATGTATATCCCATACACCTCCAACCTCAGCTCGTAACTGTTTTGCTGAGCTAAGGATAGACCAGTGGAAGGCTTTTGTGAACATGATAATGAACATTAGAGTTCCATAAAGGCAGGGAATTTCTTGACTAGCTGAGCACATTATCAACTTCTCAAGGACTCTGCTGTATGAGGTAAGTTACTGTTTTATCATTCCTGTAATTACATCAGTATGCTGATTAGTATATCAAATGCACTGGCTGAGTGAGGCATTACTTATTATTGCTGAAAGTGTTTAATAAGCTGAGAATGAGACAACAAGGTTTTCAGAAATGGACTATATAACATTTGTAAAATTATATTGGAATGAAACACCAGTTATACACAAAAATAAAGATACTTGTGAAAGTGTTTACAATAACATAATGAATGAAATGTAAGCTTCAGTAGCTTCAAAAGTTAACAATTCACCAACAACTAAAACATCTCCCACAAATGATTCCATTTGTGCCTGTTTTCCTTTCTTATGAAGAGAGAGTAGGTTTATGCTGTGTCCCCCTTTCAACTTCTGAATCAGTTAATCAATTTTCACAAAATTTGGTATAAATGTTCAAGGAGCCATATAGTCTCCTGCAAACATCTGTCTAGGAAGGGGATGTGGCCATTTCTCTCAGCATCCATGGTCAACTGTATGTTATGGATGGTGTTAAGGTGAAGGAGGAAGATGCCCAGTTTATCCCATCCATGGAGCCAGATCACAAAGGTGTGATTCACGTATCTGAATCAGCAGAGAGGTTTGTGGGTGGGCCTTTTGAGTGCCTCTTCTTCTAAGCCCTAAGAAGTTAGCAATCACAGGGGACACAAGTAAAGTCATGGCCACTCCATTAGTGTCTTCACAGAAGTGCCCATTGAAAGATAGATATGACAACGTCAGGACATGACGAAATAGCTTCAAGCTGTCTTCATCAAAGTGCTGTGTCAAGCAACCTTAAGTGGCACCCTGGTTAAGAGTGAAATGATACTAAAGCTACCCAGGGTTGTCAAGTATGCCGTTCCACTATTGCTACAGCCCATTTATTTCTACAGTGACCCCCCCCCCCACTTATGATTTGCCTGGAGGATCAAGCATTTGGTACCTTAAAATGAGAAAAATCGTAAATGGGGGTCATATACAAATGAAACAAGAAGGAACTGCTTTAGTTATAAAAACACTTTCAAAATGTAGGACTTGCATATGACAAAAATTCATACATGGTAATTTACAATAGGTCCACAAGCATAAACTTTGAACTCCACAGTAAACTCACAAATGATGGCCTCATCAGGTCATGTGGCTTTACCAAGTGGTGGTGGCGGCAGAGGAAGTGACTTTAGCGATCAGGAAGGGGGGAAAATACTTTACACATTTCTTGTGGTTTCAGACTCATTAGTCATGATGACAAACTGTGCATGCTGTGTTCACATGAAGACTGAACCAGGGTCCAGATATTTCATGTACAGACACAAATTTCATTCATACAATGGAAGCAATACCTTTAGACCAACAAGCACTAAACTGGGACAAACAATGTAAGTAAAGTGTCCCGCTACATACTTATGCAGGCACTTGGGGGGAGCGGATGTATAGCTCCTACACTTTCTTGACCTCGGCACTAGATGGGGGTGAGTGGTCAGCATCACGCCCCGGCCGTGCTTTACCCCTAGGAAAGGATCCTGGTACCCATTGGACAGGATGCTGGGTGGGCCGCAGAGCCGTTCTGTACGCAGAGGCTAGAGGAAAAATCCTCTGCCCATGTCAGGGATCAAACCCCGATCGCCCAGCCCGTAGCTAGTCACTATACTGACTGAGCTATCCCGGCTCATGGGACAAACAATGTATTATATTTTATTTTATTATATAATACAATATATGGGAGCTATGACTTGAATCACACAAAAAGGGGTGGGGAAACTGTAGACTGTTAAGAGGAAAATGGTGTAAAGGAATTTTTAATAAGTGTGGGGCAATAATGAAATAACTATATTACACAGAAAATTAATATTAGCATAACTAAGTGCATGTAATGTTGAGATAACATTTCAGTCTTACCGCAAATAAAGCTTTCTGCTCAGGAGTAGCCCGCTGTAATGCAACTACTGCCAACCAAGTACACTTTCCATCTTGAATATCAGTGCCAATCTTACCAGTGACTTCCGGGTCTCCGAAACAGTCCAAGTAATCATCCTATGAGATAATATGGTAGTATATTATAATCATGAGGATGTGGAACACATCAAGGTGTGGTGCATAAATATCAGATTTAGAAACATTCACAGTATGGCATACTTAATGATAACAATTATTATACAACATTTAAACAGTGTCCTCTTTAAGGTAAAAGGTAATGTTGTCTGTGGTGTTTACTTTAAACACCACACATGCATGCATGTAGGGGAGTGGAGGCAGAATTCCACGCATTTTTAAACCCAGTACAAAATAAATGCGAACGGTCAGTTTCATGCTGTGGCAACTTTACCATGAGCAAAAGAATCCACATACCTTGTGGATAGGAGGCCGTGTGGGCCCCAGAGCCAGTCAAAACACTGTGGTGAAGAGAAAAGTCCTGCCCTGTCAAGTATCATACCGTAGCTATACAGCAGAGACACTATACTAACTGAGTGATCTCACCTCTTACAAAAACAAAAGCAAAACAGAACAAAGCAGCACTGAGTTTACACACCAGTCATACAAGTTATATATGCTTGCTGTCCATCTTACAAGACATTTAATTATTCCATAATTGATTAAATGATTTCCTATGGCCAGCTTTCAAAAGTATATCCAATTACCTTGTAACTAAATCCTTCTCTTCAGAGCACTTGCTTGTTTTTGTTTAGTGCGTTAAGTTTTAAATACAATGGTTCGTAAGTACTCCTATATACTAGTTATTCATACCTTTGTTGTGATGAGAAAGCACTAAATGAATGATTCACACTCTTCTTTCTTACGGAGACCAAGATCACAACACAACATGCAAAGAGGTAATGTAACACTTACTTGAGGAGTCTGACTCCTGTAAACTTCCTGTCACCATCTAAGCAGCTGTGATTCATTGTGTATGTATGTAAAATTTAACACAAAAATTCAGTGTATAATACATTACCAACACTGGATTAAAAGAAGGCTGAAAATTTGTACAAAAGGAACATGCTGTGAATCAATATTCTACATTCCTGATTTCAGCACACTAATTGGATCGATATAAAAACTTTCAAAATACTTAAGTACTACTACGTATGAACAAAGACAGACTAACTAAACAACTCCTTCTTTGTAACCCTACTGGGGGAAAATAAATTTTGGCAGACCAAGAACATGCTGGATAGAATACTTACATTTAAATTCTTCACCCTTGAAGTCTGAACAGGCCTATGGCCTAAACCATGGTGTTGAAGAAGAAATATTGAAGTGTTTTAAATGACTCAGTTTCCAGACTTTATGTAAGACCCCAGCTTGCCTTTCCACAATCACACAGCATAGGATAAGAAATAGTACCTCATACCTGGACTTGGAAAAAGTGGCCCATTTCCAAAAGAATGGTCTTTGCTTGGCGATGCCTTTCTTCATCCATAAAACCTGCCTAAAAAACAAAATAGAGCAAATACCAATTTATAATACAGAATATTACACCAAAGCTTGATAAGGAGTTCCAAGTTTATGACACTCACTCACTCACTCTGATGTAGAAAATTCTTTGGAAAGTTGACCATGTACTTGGCTTGTCAAAGAATAACCCATTTCCTTATAGAACCCAAAGGTTCCTCACTGTGTTCACAAAAGGTCACTGGACTCTTTCCTGAGTTACCTGCAACCAGTTCGCTCTATCGATTTCTGTCTCCCCAAGGCCCATCTTAACGTTATCCTCCCACCTACATCTAGGTCTTCCCAGCAGTCTCCTCCCTTCAGGCCTCCTACCCAATAACTTGGAAACACTTCTCCGCTCCCTCACGGGTTCTGCATGTCCCGCCCACCTCATCCTCCTCAATTTAATCACCCTGAACAATATCAGGTGAGTACAGACAAATGAGTCTTGTGATATTTGTCTCTGTAATGTTGTAAGCTTAAACGTACCATACACAGTAACTTTGGCACAATTAAATGTATAGTTTTGTGTTCCTGCCTTCTTTAATTAAAACAGTCATATTTCAATGACTAATTCAGATACAGTGATGTAACCAAAAGCAGAGCAAAGATTTATGCACACGTGAATCTTTTAAAGAAAGCCATTATATTTATGCAAGTTTACTGATTTAAAATTTAAGATAAATTTAAACTATAATAATTACAAAGGCCTTATTACACATTAATCCAACATGCACCAGGAAATACTCTAAGACAATGAACTTGCACCACTCATTAAACTGGAATAACAATGTAAACCAACAACTGAAGTCACAATCGAGTGGTTAGCACACCTCTGCTCAGGAGGTTCCACATTCAAATCTCAGCCCACAAGTTTGTTTGTGGTTTTCCTCAGTCCTAGTATAGTACCTTAAAGTAAGCCATGAGTATCCATTACTAATAATCATCATACTATTCAACCCAAAAAACCAATGCTGCTGAAAAGGCATAGTTAAATAACAAGAGAATCAATTATGCCAGGCTTATTACAGCTTAATGTATTGAGACAAGCGACATGACACAGGCTGCCTATATAAAATGTCCTCTGGACACTGAGTCAATGGTCTACAAATGCTATCCAAGAAAAAAGAAAAACATAGTACCCTAAGCACAATAACGTGGAGTTATAAACATTCCTCCAATCAGATCTCTAGGTGGTGACTAATTTGAAACAATAATACAATTATAGTTTTAACAGACAAAAGTATACATCTCTAAAATTGTTAGAGTGGAATGCAAGAGGAATTTCGAGGAGTATGACAATGGAAATAATTAAAATAGTGGGCAAAAACTTAGACCAGTACGGGTAACCCTCAATTTACGCCAGGGGTGCGTTCCTGGACGAACCGGCGTAAATTGAAACTCTTTTTATTATGTAATTCAATGGGAAGTCCCAGCACCCAAACATTCATGAGTAATATAATGACATTACATTTAAAGCTCTGAAATAACTTAAATAAAATAAAGGGAATCTAAAAAATATATTTTATTCACTTACAATCGGCAATTCGTTGGTCCCCGCGATTCTTTCTTGTGACTGATGTGCACAGTCATCTCTGCTGTTATGCGACAGTTTCATTCATGTAAGACGCCGACCAATAGCAAATCGCGTAGTAAAAATAACCCTGGTACCTCCGCAGAGATTAAATTAGTCCTTCAAAAGTTTAAAGCGCCAGGAATTAAATTTGATAAGAGCAAACTCGCATATGCAAAAGTTTGCATTTCACAAACAGCTTTTACCGATTCATCGATCTCATTGGAGCAAATTCGCGTTAACGAAACATTGTAATTGCAGAGATGACTGAATTATAATTTTTATTGAAAATGAGCGATGTAAGAATTACAATTTCGTATAAGAATCATTAAGATAAACATTGTAAAACGTTATAAGTAATAGTAAAATATATATTTCTCACTTTTTGACTAGCTGGTTTCAAAATCGGCGCAAATCGAGGGTTACCTGAATTTGATAAAAATTAAATTCCTTACTATGTAATGATAATAAAAAAGGGTACATATGTGAAGATGGCTGTCTTCTGGGTTGTTGCACTGTGTAGTCTGGTAGAAGTTTACCGACATTTCAGAGGTCATCCTGCCTCCTTCATCATCGCCCTGATGATGGATGCAGCAAAGACCTCTGAAACGTCAGTAATCTTCTACCAGACTACAAGACACAACAACCCAGGAGACAGCGAACTTCAGACTTACCACCATGAAAACTTCGAATTCTACATCTATGAAAATAAAATTAAGATAAATCACCACACTCAACATCAGAATTATACATACCATATACATCGCAAGGGCAACAGGCAAATGAAATGAGTAATATGCTGTTTTGTATTTCACAATGGAACTGTACCGGTCCATTGTGAACTTTTCCAAAACTGGCTTTGAACCAAACTGTGTTGACAGGAGGTCCAGGGTTTGGCCCATTGTAGTTTTTAAGGCCACCTGAATGGAAACAGAAAACAAAATTTCTTTGAGTTATATTTCACATAAATGTGCACTGTACTAATAGTTTGAATATTTTGATCTTCTTTCTAATTTTTAAACATGTGACAATCAACACATTTATTGATTTATTTTTTATTTATATAATTTGTAATTCAATAAATAAATCTATTATGGCCAGAATACAGTGAGGGTAACAGAAGTCAGCACTTTCAGCACGTACAGTTTAAGTACCATTACAAAAGAACATGCAATTCTGAGTGGCAAGAAAGAAGACAGAATTAAAGAATCTCACAGACAGGGAAACTTTGTAAACTGTGTACTTCAGGTGAACAGTGTAAGAACACTGAGAAATGTCAGTCCCTTGCCCCTGTAACATACACAACTGAGGTTCTAGCTATAGCTGATGAATCATGTATGGCAGGGTGGTCCTACACCTTTCTTCTCTCAGGCCAAGAATAGCTTTCCTGCTGGAACCGAGGGCAAAGAAACCCCTCATTGGCACTCTTTTTGGAAACAACCAAATTTCATTATTTTTAACAGTACTTATTCACAAATGACAAATTATAGTGCATTAACATCACGCTGAACCTAGAGGGCACGCTATTACAGGGTGAGAGGAGGCATAGCTCCTACTAATTCTTAACCTTGGCACTAGATAGGGGTGAGTGGTCAGTGTCATGCTCCAACCACATTTTACCCCAAGGGAAAGGAACCTGGTACTCACTGGACAGCATGTGGGTAGGCCCTAGAGCTGGTCTGGCACAGAGGCTAAAGGAAAAATTGTCTGCCCCTGTTTGGGATTGAACCCCAGTCATCCAGTCCATAGTCAGTCACTTTACTGACGGAACTGCCCCAACTCTTCACGGAACAAAATGGAATCTGATACATTTAATTTTGTTATAACTATGAAACTGAAAGATGGGTTGAAAGATCCAAGATGACACTTACAAATATTACACTTAAGATGAAGTTACCCCAAATGCTTCTTGATATGTGTATGATATTCTATCTACAAAAGTACACAAAACATGCTATTAAAAAGAAATATAACTTAAGTTAAAAACAAACAGAAATTTGAACATTTGTCTTTGGATGAACTACAGAATTGTCCTTTTTCTGTGCTTGTATAATCTTAAAGCTCTCCTGAGTAAATAATCATGTTGTCCATTGCTGCATCCATTAAGCCAGCTCAATGCCAACATTTTCTTTCTCATTTCTTCATATGGGAACAACGGTTTTGCCATTTTACTTTTGTGTACGCAGCAAAAACTATTTTTGCAAAACATCTGCTTTTCCATCAAATTTGTAGACATGCAATTCTATTTTTTATGCCTCCCAAAACAATTCTACAGGATTTTAAATGAGATTGTATGGACTAAGGTGCAGTAAATCACATCCATTTTCTAAAATTATATAATTGATTCCTAGCAAACCGTAGTGATTCCTTCATTTATGGCCAAGAAGCTGATGATGACAAGGACACTGGTGTTCTAGGTACAAAATAGATCAATTTTTTTTTGCTGCAGAGAAATGTGCAATTTTAGTTTTTGCATTGCATTGTATAAAAGTAGGAATTTCAATTGCAGTAACAATCCCATTTTGTTAGGCAGTGTACTTGCCACTGTTACAAATTTTCCTCTCCTCTTCACAGATGAGCTGAGACATCAGCAGTGCTCGACATATTCCCTCTCTGGCCAAAAACTGATGTAGAAAAGTAGGACAAAGACAAGGACTGTATTATGTATGCGGAGCAACAATAATTCACATCCCGAATTAGAAGTAAGACCAATCCAGTTTGCATGCATGCACGTGCGAGACACACACACACTCTTAGAGGATTCTGCACAAAGTTGCTGTGCTATATCATAGTATATGTACAAATTACTTTTGAGTAACAAAATCATTTTTTTATTTGCTCCTGCAACAGCTTGCACATAATAATTTTTACCAGGAAAACTTACATTTATGGTAGTGTTTTAAAATAACACAGGTGGCACTTGCATGTAAAACAGTAGACATGATAAGAATCTTTGGAGTGAAGAAAATAAATGACCTTATAACAACTAGCAAGAAATTAAAAAATAATTCTACAGGCCTGGTTACAAGTGGTCTTATGCCAGATATGGCCTGCAGACCATCACATGGACCACACTGATGCATGGAGTTGTCAACATGCTTCAAATAGTACGGCGACCAATTTAAGTTGGTAGGTTCTTGACTGAGACACCATTTTAGTAACAGAAATTCTCCTTGCAATACTTGTTGAATTATATATTCATACTTAACGAAAAGCACTGAAGCATGATATTTCTATCTACAACATGTGTGTGTATCTCTCTCTCATGTACTGGTTATCTGCTGATCCTGGAAAACTGGTTTGTCTGGTGTGGTTGAGATAATGCATATGGCAAGACATGCATAACATCATATCCACTACAATAAAAATAGATTGTGACATATCAACATGTCATCCACTCAGCTGGTTTTAAAGTTTGTTATAGCAATGGCTGAATTTTATCTCATGCACTTTCAACAACCCTCATTTCTTCATTTCATGAAGAATAGTCTACTCTCTGATTTCAGAAACACAAGTTTCCATGGATTATGCCTTCACCACATAATCATATGTACCTTGTTGTTTGCATGACATAAGCACATTCAGTACAATTCAAATTGAGGGCTGAATGTCAGAATGCACTATGAAACTGATCTAACAAACTAAAAATAAGGTTTGCAATACTAGGGCTAAACCTTTCTGCTGACAGCTCAAACACCTTAATAATCATTCTACAGTACCAAACAGGCTATTAAAATGGAAACTATGAAAGTAATTGTGAACCCAACTCAGTTTCTTAAATGTCAAACTTCTATCCAAATGAACAGTTCTTGGTTTAGCCCTATATTTAAGGACACAAATAAAACTTACATCATGAAATAACTCAAGGACATTGATATAATACGGTTTATCACGTAAATATCGTCTCAGCAACTGGTACACGCCATGTTCAAGGAGGATTCCATCATTCACTGCAGCAGTTCCAAGGTTTTTGTATAGATACCAACATGGCCGACCCCTCCTAGTTACAGAGTTGTCCATTATGTCATCCAGTACCAGAAAGTGTGCTTGCAGCTGTAAGAAGCAAACATACACATGCAAGAGTAGATGCTCATGCATCAGTGCGTATGCTACTTATAATTAGCATAAGCATTTCTATGTTTTGGGGAGATGTCACAAATTGGAAAATGAATTGATATACTGTCAGGGGCTGTTTGAAAGTAACTTTACAAGGCACATACATAAAAGTGATTATTCAAATTATGGATATGGATAATAATCATCACTGATTCCCTAAGAAGAGTAAGATATTGCAGGATGATTCCTTCTAACCTTGGTCTATAAGAGTCAGCATCTCTCAAACATTACTTTTATTGAAGATGGCTGTCTTCAAGGTTGTAGATTTGTGTAGTCTGATATAAGTTTACCAATGTTTCAAGAGGTCCTTCCTGCCTCTATCATCAGGGAAATGAGAGGCAGCCCAGAAAAAAAGCCATCTTTGTACTCAACACTGTGAGAACCTTAACAACAAAATATTACAGCAAAAGAAACTCTCAAAGCAAGAATTAAATCTTCTCTCACCATTTCTACACACCAGCCCATTATCTGAGACAAGCGAATGTTTTCTGGAGTGAGTTCATCTTTTGCAACCAGCACCCGATAAGCATAAACCAATGCCAAGCCTCGATTCTTTTTCCCTCCAGGAACATTATACTGTAAAACCTGAAAACCAACGATTTTAGTTTTAATGTAAACACGATTCACTTATGTAAGAGCTTTGTAATTTGTATTCTTTATCTAAGACCGCTTCAGAGATCAGACATGGATAACATTAAAATAATTGTTAGAGAAGTAGGTTGTGAGAATGTAAACGAGACTTAACTGGCTGTCATCATAGCCCATTTGTGGGATTTTGTTGTGATAGTGATAAATATTCTGGTTCCACAATGTCAAGTAACATCTAAGTAGCTGAGCACTAAATATGCTACTGCATAGTATCACTTACTCAGACAATCTGTACATCATTGCAACTAACAACCTGATACTCATACCAAACTAAAGTACGAACAGCAACAGTTTAAAGTAAATGGCTTTGTTTACACCTGTAGCGCAGAATTTTCCCCTCATTAGTTCTCACACAGGGCTGTCTCGCAAAGAATGAAACAGGAGGAGAACGTCCTAATTGTAGACAGCAACATGCAGCATGAAGGAAACATCATGTGGGGAAGATGAGTGCAAGAGCATAATTTTTACCTGTAAGCTAAATTGCACCACATTGCTGGACTATAAATATTACATAAGAACACAAGATCTGTAAGGCTGAAGGTATGTGCAATGGAACTCCTAATAACTTAAAAACAAAACACTAGCTGAAATCATAAAGAAATATCTTAAACCACCCATTTCTGTGCAGTTGTGTCCACCTGCCCAATGTGTAAAGTTGTCAAACAACATATAATGTGAATCTTTCACAGTGGCTGTCATAAATAAACTCCTCTCGGCAAACAGCAGTAACGTCTGACATGGCTGATTGCCCAATAAGGCTTTATAATTATCAAACAACCTCAAAATATTGCTCTAGTACTATGATTGTAATTTTCAACATCTAAAATGTTTCATTCAGAATTTGTAGAAATATTTATGGCCTACTAACACAGCAGCATAAACCCATTAACTTTAATAATAAATCATTTCAAGTCTTTATTACTTAGGTATCTACACAGCACACAAGACTACAGTGAGATTAAGACTAGCAATTAAAATCTTTACTATATTAATAATCATCTTATTATAAAGTCAAAATTATCTAACACTCATTTGTTACAATTTTCTTTTTGTTCCATTGATGACAAACTTACATGAATTCCACTACAGAAAATGTCTTTATATAATTTTCTCATATATCTGTCATCTGTGCAGTGTATGGTAAAGTGTGTGACAAGATCAGAATGACCTAGTGTCTACAGCAAAATGTAAAATTCTGACCACCCTTGTCAAAACCAAGCACAAATCACTTTCTGAATGACACTTATTCAGTCTTTCTTCATGTCAATAGTCCCATTAATATACATTGCCTACTTTTTCTATCATTTATCATGGATTAACTGAATGTTAAAAAACAGCACATAAATCTATGAGTAAAAAGTATTCAGTTTCACTGTCATACTCACTTTTGCAAACCATTTTGTTGCATCTGGAATATCCAAATGCCTTCCAGTTTCTGTCAGATCTCTCACTATGTCTGGGAAAACGGCCATAAAATCTCTGCTTTCATCTTTTGTTGCTACTGTTCCACTAATTGCTAATGGAATATTTGGTGAACTGAGTGTTGACAATGGCCTTCAAATAGCATAAATAATAAAGAAATAACCAAGAAACTAGAAACATTCACATCTCTACAGTAGCAGAGAACTGCATGAAGAAATTAAGGGATTTAAAGGCTGAGATGCACAGTACACAAATGGGTATAACATTTACAGTAACTGCAAACTGGATTTGGTAAATGAATGACTTTAATTCAATTCATGTTTTATATGCAAAGGAAACAGAAGATGATGAACAACATAATGTCCACATGCAAACCAATTTTCAAGTTTTGCCTTTTTCACCCAAATGTTCAATACTTACTTACCATTTAAGAATGCATAAAAAAGAACGCAGCATCAAAAACAGATACATTTTAGCTTTTGCTATCAAATGGGAAATGTTTCTATTTACTTTTGGAATTTTGTCACCATCCCATTCTATTGAAAAGTACAGAAGACTTCCAAACAAAAAAGTTAAAAATAACAGAGTTCTTTCTTGTTGGAAAATATTACATACGGCATATTGCAGGATTCTGTAACGTCAATTACATGACCATCTTACATCAATGAATATGGAATGTTATAAACTCACCGGGGAATGCTTCTGAGTTCGTGTGTTTTGTGAAAACGAGCAGAGCTATCGCTGATACAATGTACACTCTTGCCGTCATTATTTATACTCGTGAACTGATAGCTACCAGGAGCGTAAATTGTCCTGGAAAAACTTCGGAGATCTTGCCAAAAGGTTTGCCCAACCACAACGCATTTCCTAGCTATTCCCAGCATTTGTATAATTGTGTTAAACCTCGTCCAACACTTTCCTCCTACACGAACTTTAGTGCAGTAACCCTAACCATCTATTACGCGTCAACTATCAACTCTGTACGTAAGAGAACTAACGTCCCACCATAATACCAACGCATGACTAACATTTTGCTTACAACACCAACATGTGGAAGACATTAGGGCGTATTCAGCCAACCGGAAAAAGGCGCGCGGTGATTCAAGTGTGATTCGCATGGTTAGATACCGTGTTAAAATCTATTTACAGCGACCACCTAATAAAGCCATCGGTTAAAGAATTATCGCTTAACGAATTGCCTCCCATAGGCCCCTTTTTTTATTGACATGACAATTTACCTACATAACGAACAGCAAACAAAGTTACGCATTCGCAAATTTCAGCCAATAAGAGCATTCCTTAGTGGTCTAGGCAGGCTTTACCCAATCAGCAATCTCCATTTATAAACGTTTGGAGCGGCACTGCCTTTGTTTACATTTTTTATTGTGTTATGGTTGTGGAAAGCGGTCTTTTGCACAGAATGACCAGATATTAAAAATCTAAAAACTGGACACCTCTACCAATGATGTCTTATGTACAAAATATGATTTCACCGACACTATTTCCAGATAAGATGAGAGGCGATGTAAACAAAGTCGTGTTAGGGGAAGGTCTCTTCTTCTTTTTTTTAAAAAAAAGAACGCAATAGCAATTAGGCCCGTTTCACACATACACGGCGACCGTCCAAACGGCTCCGTTTACACGGTTAAAGGTCGAAGATTATACGAGAGCTTTCACATGCATTGGTGCCGTCTCTACGGTAACCGTCCACCGTGAAGTCACCGTGTCTTCCCACTACAAATCCCGGCGCCGTGACCGTCTTAACGGTGTACCACCAGGTAGTCACATATATACGGCGACCGTCAAAAGATAGAGACGAGAAGGGCACACTGTCACCTTTACACACGCCAGGGAAACACCGGCCTAGACCAACTGATAGGAGTGTCAGTGATAAGGCGGAAATGTGCAAGAATTTTACGCAACACAGAAGAAAGTACCAAGCTACTGCACATAATTAAACAAAAAATTGACCTTCCATGGGTGTTGATTCTGTACGGAATATTTTACATAACTAAGGGTAAGCGGAAGAAATGTGTAAGTAAGCGCAAAATGTTGATTGAAAGGCCGGACATAGTAAATTGGCGAGGGAGATATTTAGTGAATACTAAGACGCTTCGCAATAAAGAAAGACAAATATTCTACCTAGAAGAAAGCTGGGTAGACAGCAATTTAACTTTCAAAAATTGCTGGCAAAGTACGGAAGTTAAAGGGGAATGCTCTGATGGAAATGCTGGGAAAAAGACAGATTATGGTTCACGCTGGATCGCGTGCTGGTTTCCCTCAAGGTGCGGGACTGATGGTTACAGCGGCACGGAGTTTTCTGCGATCCAGCTATGAGAAAAGGCCAACTGTATGACCTAATACGGACAAGGAAACCAAAATTGATCAGTTACTAAACGCCCATGGTCACATTGTAGTTAGGTTGCCTCCATATGTGTGTGACCTTAGCCCAATAGAACTAGCATGGTCTAAGGTAAAAACTACGTTCGCGAGAACAACGTGACAGGGATCTCTCTTTGAGCGGCTGCTGGATTTAACAACAGAAGGGATTGCAACTGTGACTGCAAAGGATTGGGAAGGATACTGCCAACATGTGGAACAACTGGAACAACAATATAAAGCCGTACTCATTAGAACTTATGAAAGCCTTTTGTCTGTTGTTCCTTCAGTGGTTGTGGAACGAATGCTTTTAGGTTGGCTAGTAGCAGCTCGTCACTCACCGCGAAATCTTGCGCATGCCCGTATATCGCATTCCTATCAGGGCTTTTCTCCTGATCTGTGGACTGTATATTATTCGGGAGAACGTTGATACTACATTTTTTGAATACAATAGAAAAGTGTTGTTTGTTGATTGTTTTTCAGACTGGATGACATCAGAACTAACTGGTTTCTGGGACGAAAGATCAGAATTGATCACGACCGTTTCCTTCCACATCCTGTTAGCATGTACGTCACTACTGATGACCCCGAGATACGGCGCAGCGGGCTCACACCTGCGGGGTATCACGCCTCTGACCGGCATTGTCTCGTGACCTGTCTACTACGGCGCCGAAGAGCTGTCTCGATACTTAAAGACTGGGTTACGAAGATGAAAGTTCCGATTAAGAATACTCCTCGACGTTGGTACTCGGCACATGCTAGCAGAGAGGAAATGCCTCAAACTTGATTGTGGCCGCCATTTATTCACCAGCAAAGATGTAAATTTACGCATAAAAGACTGTTGATGTCACCACGTCATTTGATCTGACAGATCGCCGATGTGAACAATCAGGTTAGGTTAGGTTAAGTTGGGTTAAGTTAGGATATTGGGATAGTTTGTGGCGCTCTTCGGTAAAATTTCGTCCTCCGACAGCGTAGCTACGCTTGACGTCTATTATGAAGCATCGTGCCCAACGTTGCACCAAGTGTTTATACTGCTTTTGGAGTTTTTTTGATGGCGTCACGACGAAAGCCGTCCCAACGCTCGGCGTCGGTTCTCTAGTTTAGTTTTCAGTGTATCGACTTTAATCTTCTGCTTCATAGTGTGGCGGCCAACACATCTTGGAATGAGAGAGTTTGTCATGTGTGAAATCTGTAAGTTGCAGGTACTCTTGGCTTTGGCCGCAGCTTGTCACCAAAGATGTGATTCCTCTTCCTGGAAAGAATGTGGTTTTCTCTTTAATCAGCTTCATTCCGTTTCACATTCTCGGTTTGTTATTTAACCCATTGACAGGGGCTTGCTCTGTTGTGGTAATTGTGTTGCAAGTGTGATAGCAACTTAGATATGAATCATGTGAACGTGTAAGGTGTGGATGTCTAGTTATGTGTGTGGGGTGTTCTACGGAGTGTAGTAAAATAGTAGAAATGTCGGCCGCAATCACATTGCGTTGATAAGAGTCTGCTTCATAGTGTGGTGGCCAACACATCTCGGAATGAGAGAGAGTTTGTCCTGTGTGAAAGGCTGTAAGTTGCAGGTGCTCTTGGCTTTGGCCGCAGCTTGTCACCAAAGATGTGATTCCTCTTCCTGGAAAGAATATGTTATTTCGTTTTATCTGCTTCATCCCATTTCACATTCTCAGTTCAAGCTAATGCCACAGGAAGATCTTGAAAACGTCAGTCATTGTGAATCTGTTTCTATAGCAGATGGGTGGGGGGGGGCTCTGCAGTTTCACTCGTTTAGGAAGTGCGGTGATGAAGATCTCTGGCATAGCTATACCGGACAGTCTTGATAATAGTGGGTGTCCGTTCTATGACCCAGGTGGACTTTGAAAGTGTGCTGACCACGCATTACTTAGTTTGTATTTTCTCTATGTAAATCTGTAAAGAGATGTCAAAGCGGGAGGTAACGGGAATACTTAGTGATCATCACCGAGAGGGAGTTTCCAAGGCGAGGTAAGGTCAGGCAAGCCGAGGGAAGTTGAGTCAAGGCGAGGCCAGGTGAGGCCAGGCGATGCAAGGCGAGGCAAGGCGAAGCGAAACAAGGCGAGGCGAGGTGAGCCAGGTGAGTTCGGGCAACGCCAGGAGATGTCAGGCGAGGCATGGCGAGGAGAGGCAATACGAGGCAAGGTGATGAAAAGCGAGGCGAGGCAAGGAGATTCAGGGAGAGGCAAGGTGAGGTCAGGCGAGGCCAGGCGATGCAGGCAAGGCGAGGCAGGACGAGGCAAGGAGAGCAAGGCGAGACAAAGCGAGGCAAGTCAAGGTAAGTTAAGGCGAGGTAAGGCAAGGCGAGGCAAGGTGAGTTAAGGTGATGCCAGGCGAGAACAGGCGAGGACAGGAGAGCAAGGCGAGGGAAGTCGAGTCAAGGCGAAGCAAGGCGAGGCAATTCGAGGCAAGGCGATTCACTGCTAGGCACGGCAAGGCCAGGTAAGGCAAATTCAGGCGAGGCAAGGCGAGGCAAGGCGAGGCAAAGCGTGGCAAGGGAAGGCAAGATGAGGCACGGCCAGGCAAGCCGAGCAAGGCGAATCAAGGTGAGGCACGGCGAGGCCAATTCAGACGAGGCACGGCGAGGCCAATTCAGACGAGGCAAGGCGAGGCCAGGAGAGCAAGGCGAGTTAAGGCGAAACAAGGCGAGGCAAGACGTAACAAGACGAGGCAAGGCGTGACAAGGCGAGTCAAGGCGAGGCGTCTTGGTCTTGCCTCGCCTTGCCTGGCCTCTCCTGGCCTCGCCTGACCTCGTCTGGCAACGCCTGGCCTCACCTTGCCTTGCTTTACCTGGCTTCGCCTGGCAACGCCTGTCCTCACCAGGCCTCGCCTTGCCTCGCCTGGACTCCTTGGCCTTGCCTCTCCTTGCCTGTCCTCGCCTGGCTTCGCCACAGTTCGACTGGCCTCGT